>JANHGB010010880.1:10790-27474 GCA_026283785.1 Coracopsis vasa
CATTGCAGAGCTCTAGGGGCTCTCTACTACCCTTTCTAAAGCTGCCTTTGTTAGGATAAAGCCTCATGTTGGAAGCAGAGAGGAATTTGGAGGAAAGAGATGGGAGGAAAACCTAAAGTGAGAAATACAAGAACATCCCTCTTCGTTACAGAAGTAATTTGCACTTTCAGCTAAATTCACTACAGCTTCTCAGGGAGTTTAAGAGAAAAGCATTTCTGTGTCACTGAGCAAGCTTAATAAGAAGTCGTGACAGCATGGGGTTTTCATGTCTCGCTGCATGGGGACTCCCTGTGCACAATGCGCTTTGACCCCGCGAGCCGTGGGGCCAGAGCTGGGCTTGGCAGGTTTTTCTCTCCTTTGCTTTCACAAGACTTGCTCTGTCAGCAGAATCCAGAGCTAAGGTGGCTCGCTTGCCATCCACAGGCCAGATCTGTCACCTCGCCTCTAATGTCCCCAGCAAATGGAGCGATGCCAGGTTCCCACACTGCGGTCATGCACAGTAAACATCAGGAGGCTTTGTTTGCTCTCTTCACCTGGGTGCTGCTGGGTTTCCCCAGAGCTCTTCCCCTTCCAGGGATTGTGCTTTGGACTGCATGATCCCACTGCAAACTGGGGCAAAAAGAGGCGCGCGCTCGCAGGCAGCAGCCAGCTTACACGAGCCGAGGGATGATGGCGCAGCAGGCGCTAGGGCTGGGAATAAAGAGGTCTGTGTTCCCGTCGCAGCGCTGCCAGCAGCTTGCTGCGTGACAGCGAGTGAGTTATTTTGGCCTCTACTTTCCAAAGTGCCCACAAGCTTGGATGCGTCGGGGTTGTGCATGGTCAGTTCGGCTTGCTTGCATTCTGAAGGACCTGGTTCTCAGAAGCAATTACAGCCTGAAGATGTAAGGCTGCAAATAGTAGACGCTCGTTACCCGCAGGCAGACACCAAAATCAGTGACAACTCCTCTGCCTAGGTACATGGCTTGGGAAAAGATAATTACTCCTTCTCTCCTGCACATCTGCACCAGGCCAAATATAATGAAGCCCTATATTTTAATGGGCAGTAATGTTTAATATTTGACATTAGGTAAATATACTTTCCTTGCCGCTAGAATAATTTCATACAGATTTAGGGTGGAGCTTTGAAAAGCTGCTGGGTAATGGAGTACGAACCCGGCTGCGCTCAAGGCTCACACTGTTTTGGAAGTCCCACCCTTAATCTCTGATCATTACAAACTCTTACCAGCCAGTAAATCTCGACCGCTGTGTTTGCAATAATGGTTATACCAAAAAACCCAGCACCTGAGGTCAAACCTTCCGCGGTGTTTCTGAGGACACGAGGTGATGTCACACGCAGCCCATGGGCTCCGTGGCCGGGCTCAGGCAGGGAAAAAGTCTATTTATTCCAAAGCCTTGGCAATGCGGAGCAATGGAAAAGGACATAAAGAGCTCAAGCATATAGCTGAAAGGTAAATAGCAGTTCTCATGAAATATGTCTCCGAGTTAGTCCATGCCCAACAAAAGCTCTTGAAACATATCTGGATATATTGTAATGTCTTTTTTTAAGTACTTTACCAGTCTATCTATGGCAGTTGAGTGGATGTCAGCAGTAGCGCTGCGTTTAAAATGATAGATACTTTAGAATGAAACTATAAATCTCTGCAGGCTTACAATCGACTTCCTTTTAGAGAATGTGGGTAATGGCGAATGGAAATTTACAGTCCTAAGGAATCAAGCAGCGGTGGCGTTTGGTTTTGATGCAGCAAACACGCATCTGCTTTCTTTAAGGGGGTGATTTTCCTCAATGGCCTGAAGTCCAGCAAAGGCATCACTCAAGAAAAAGCCATGAAAAGTGCTTGTGGAAAGGATATACTGCTTATCTAGCTGACTTCATCAAGGAAAAGCACCTTAATATGCTGTTTAGTGTATAGGAATACTTACCATTGACATAAGTGAAACAAGGAATTGACTAAATAAAATGGAATGTTTTAAAACAGAAACAATGGGGGATTTTCAAGCATCAAATGGACTTTTCTGAAGTGCAGCAGCTTTAAAGGTGTGGGCTTGGTGGGGATCAGAGTGAATACAAAGCAACTCTGCTGTCAATGCAGATGCACACAGGTACTGTGACGTTCCTCCCTCTCCTGCTGATGCTCACTAAGCTCCCTGCATTTCCTTGTGCCTCTGATTGCTACCAAGTGCTGGAGTGGAAAGACAAGGCTGAGGCAACTCAGAGCTTAACCCTGCCTGTGTGTTTGGGATGGCAGAGAGGGGAGGAAGGGAAAACTGTCTCTAAGCCACAACACCAGTCCCGTACTGAAGCCCGGGTAAACATGATGGACATGGTGGAGGAAATACATGCTCAGGCGCTGCTGAGCCAGAAGCTACCTCTGTTTGCATGAGAGAAGTGACAGAGTTCAGGTTTAATAAGGTAGCAAAACTGGCCTCCGAGCTTCACCTCCCCTCACATGGCTCAGAAATAACATCTGGAGCCTTTGGTAACACACTATAAGGTACTGAAGGCTTCTGTTCCCAAAGAGTGACCTTATTACAAGGTGCAGTGGCATTTTGTGACATGACTCTTCCACTATTTTTCTGTATGAGATAATAATATAACAAATTATCCTGAAGGAGAATAACAGAGAGAATAACAGAGCCTCCTTAAATCATACCACTGAGAACCCGAACTGGTTTTCAAAAGAAAATTAAATAGCCCATTAGATGATTTATTCTCTTTTGCTACACACAGCTTATTTTGCCATTAAAATTTAGCTGGTCTCCAAGCACCAGAAAGAAAAATGCTTGCAAACACATTTCATTTTCTTAGGACTGGTAGAGTTGGAATAAACTTCAAGTATCATCTTTTTATGCTTAATACTGTGCCACCTCTTTTGAGGCCTTTTTAAGGACCATAACACTAAGCAGAGATGCTTCAGCTTTCCCTGCAAGGAACTGACTCAGCCCCATGCTCCACGCTCGGTCAGTGTATGATTTGTGTGGGCAGCGGGTACATTTTCTGCCCAGTGTATCACACAGTAACAGTGCTGAGCTTAAAAACAGTGCAACAGGCTCTGGTTTCTGCGGGCTTGATTAAGCAAGACAAAATCTATTAGTGTCTGAGACCTCACAGGTTTCTGTAGGCAAATTGTTCCAATTACCAGCACCCCAGAGCAAATTAGGAGGCAATTAAAAGGAGCGGCTGTGATTTCACTAAGTTCCTCTTGTCACTGTCATGCACATTCCATTTGAGGCTCATTAAAAAGGCATTTTGTCATTTCAGTTTTTCTCTAACAGTGGCATTTTTCTGTTTGAAACCCACACTTACTACATTTGGAAATATTTCCTAAAACTGAGAGGGGTGAGGGTACGTGCTTGGATTTATATTGAGTGTGGTTCAGGTAAACGCCTCTGGAGGGGCTGTTGCTGCTGCTGACTCCATGCACAGAAGTCTCAGACCTCTGTGCACAACATAGGCTTTTTGCACACTATTTATCAGGAAGGAAAATGAGAAGAGAGAAAAATCCATTATCTACCCATCTTTGTGCCTGAAACAAGATGAGGAAGCGCTGGTTTATTGGCATGCATTTACACAAATCATGTACTAACCATACTCAGGAGGCCACTGTTATGAAGCCTTCAGTCAGGGATCTCAGGTCACATTGCACATAGGAATTAATTGTGCTTCACAGATAGGGGAATTAAGATTGAAGTTCCTCAGCATCACACAGGAAAGAGGAGCTGTAGCCTATAGCATTTCCCAAGCAAATTCACCATCCTTGACTCATTCCAATTGAAACAAAAATTCACACTATGCAGCCTGGCACTGTCAAGTCCAGCTCTCCTCATCTGACTTTTCTCCCTGAACACCGTGTGCTGTCACTAGCCATTCTGCCCCAGGCTCTGCCTTTTCCCATTCGCATTCCTAAGCCTCTTGGAGATTCTCCATCTTCTGTACCTTCAGTCTCAGGACACTGGCTAATCCCAACGTGTTTAATGCCTTGGGTGCTGGCTGGTTTCCTTCGCCTTGGAGCTGTTCAGTGGTGAGAGGCTTCATGCCAAGGAGGGAACATTTCTGGTCAGTGGGAGGCAGGACCAGCCCCAAGCATGGGGAGGAACAAAGCCACGTTTCTTGGATTTTACCCATCAATTGACTCACCTCGTCTCTTCCCCCAGCCCATACTTTAGCTGGAGCAGTCCCCACTCACTTCTGCATCCAAATCCCCTTGTAAGAGTGAAGGCAAATTACATCAGGAGCTGAACTGAGTACAAATGTCCAGAGTGAGCTTTGGGGGGGGGGGAGCAAGAGAGGTGTTTGCAGTTGTACGGAATCATTGCACAAATCCATCTCATTTGGAGGCAAGGGAAAAAAGAGTCGGAGATAGAGCACTTGGCACTATGAAGGGCAACCAGAGCAGAGATGGGAGCTCCTCTCTGGCACTTGAGGAGATGCATGTTCCTGTGTAAAGGAAAGTAGGAGGTGGGAAAGACCCCCACCCTCTGGGTTAGTGGGAAGGAGAAGTGAGGCACAGTTCAGCACAGGAGTAAGGAAAGGATGGGGCGATTCAGAAACACACACTTCCAGGAGCTGAGATGCTGATTGTTCTTGAGCATTTAAAAAGGTCCTAATCTCCTTGCTTTAACACCAAGTGTTAGTCTGAGAGGTACCACCCAAGGCAAAAAAAAAGGCAGATTAAAAAGCAAGCCTCACACCCACTAGTGTGCAATCGAATCTGCTCCGTCATGCTGAGGGACTGATGGAGGAAAGGAGAGAGCTTGCTCCAGCCCTAATAATTCTGATGATTCATCGCTCCGCATTAACAGAGGTCTTTGGGGACAGAAGCAACGGGATCACGCTGCTTCTTTAGGGATAATAAACACTCCTGGTAAACACGCCTTCCCCATCCCCTAAATATTCACCTCCCGCAACTAACGTGAGTCACGGATCCCACTCAACGGCAGGTCACCGGCTGCTCAGACCTTCCTTTAGCCAGCATTAATACCACCCAGCATCAATCCTCCCCGCTGCTGGAAGGCAATGCAGGGTTTATTTATTTGGATGGAGATGCACATCCCCACACGCACACACGCACAGTCACACAGAGATCCGTGTAAGACAGGCTTTTCTTGCAGGGAGCATGGAAAGGCGCCTTGCCAAATAAACGGCACTAAGCGGCGCGTTCCATTTTAGGTGTTGACAGTGGATAATAAATCCCGGCCCTACCTAACATTTACAGGAACATTATAAAATAAGTGAAACGGCGTGAGCTGGTTCCCAGGGCAACCAGACAAACACAATAAACAGCCGCAGAGGCAGGAGTAAGTTTACACCATCCTCCTGGGTCTCGGATAGATCACTTTACATTAGCCTTCTGCCGGTGCTGCTCCTGAAAGCTCTTGGGTTTATTATTATTTGGAAAAAGGGGGAAAAAAAGCTGGTATTTTTTTAGTGCAGATCAGCGTGAAATCGATGAGTTCCTTTGGTTGCTCCTCTTTATGGGTCTTTTACTGCACATTAAAGCTTCTGTGAAAATAAGAATGACTATTAATAAATCTTTCTACAGAACTGCATCCCCCTCCTGCAGAAGAATATTAATACGATGTTTAGCAACCCAGGGCCTTTGTTGGCCCACTAAAATCCAGTTTTGAGGGGTATTTCTTCTCCACACAGATACAAGATTAACGGTAAAATACATGGGTAAAAGCCAGCTTTCCTTGATCCAACAGCCTTCCTCCAGCTTTTCATGGAACCAAACTACAGGTTGGGATTCAGCTGTCACTAATTTCAGAGCTGGGCCCTACCAGGTCACTGCAGCTTGGGCCCGTCAAGTCCCACGATGAGCTGTACATTCAGTTCTCCTATTAACCAGTCAATACATTTCTCTTCACCTACGTACTGGGGGACTGTGCATATATTATGCCAATATATCCCTAAATGTATGGTTTTCAGAATACAGGCTGCCCAAGAACAGGAACAAGGAATTTGATTTGAGATGGGAAAAGGAAGATGGGATTTTTAGAGAGGCACAGAAGCTGTGATAGGTTTGGGAATGATGGGGTAGTTTTGGGAAGATGACTTTAGAAGTTCCTCAGCTTTTAGACCACCCACAATTGATTTACCCACTGATGCTTAAGGAACTGATCTTTGCAGTTTTTCTCCATTCCTTCCCATCCACCACTGCAAACCACGTTATGCTTAAAACTCTTATTTATGCTTGTTGAGCCACCTTTTTGTGGTTTCCGTAATTGTTTTGGCTTGTCCTGCTTCAGGATGGGCAAACACAGGGAGGCTCCGGCTCAGAGAAACGTCCTGGTGATTCTACCTGGGTATAAACCGGGTGAGTCAAAAGCAGGACATGGAACATGTGAATCTGGAAACCCTAAATGAAGCAGCAGGAGTCACCCAGCTCATCTGTCCCCACTTCTCCTGCCCATAAGGAGCAAGCCCTAGTGACCAAAGGGAGACAAGGGGGTGCCAGTTAATAGCCCCAACATTTTAAAGGCGCTTCAGCACTGACTGGATCCGTTCTTTGCGTGTTATCCAAGGATTTCTGCACAGTAATGACATTTGGACACCAGAACTGCCTTGCAAGTGAAGGGTGGGGTAATCACATGCTCCTGGTTTCTTTGCCACATTTAGCTCCATCCTTTCCAGCCTGCCGCAGCTTACGGGTTTAGGTTGAGCAGCCCTGCCAAGAAACAAGCTGTTGGCCTGCAGACACCAGGCTGCTGAGTGAGAACACATCCACCCGCTCCAGTTTGGGAGCGAAGGAGACAGCTTTCTGTGTAATAACTGTGTGTAAAGGGCTGGGAGAGTGGAGGTGGCTTGTTCCTTTATTATTTTTATGACCAAATCACTGCCCTATTGATGACTAATTAGAACGAGGGAGGTGCAGATGGCAGCTTCTCTAATGAGGCCGATCAAGGATCCAGCTCCTTTCATCCAGTGCCCTTTTTCCTAGAAAGACTAAGCAGCAATGGAGGTCCCAGCTTCTGCTCCAGGCACAGGATCCGAGAGCACTTTGAAACTAAAAGGCAAATGTGATAAGGGAAAGGGAAAGTGTATGTTTTCAGCAAGGAGGCTCTTCGTGTCATGTTCCAAGATTGATGCTGAAGTCCACCCCTGAACACCTCAAAACTAAAACCCCTTTTCTGGGTTGGGTTGCCCAGCTTCACTTTCTCTATTTTATGACTCTTTTTCTGCTGCAACCCCTGCACTCCTGAGTCATGGTCATGAGGAGAGGAGCTGTAACACTGTGAACCAGAATTTCCTATTTCTAACCTGAACAGACACAGGGAGCAGCTCGCGAGGTTTCCACCCTTGTTTTGCAGGTTTGCAATAGGGTGTCTAAGCAACTGCCTTTGGAGTGTTTATTTGAACTGAAGGAGCTTCCTGAGGCTCTGTTGTCACAAGGACATTTTCTGTCTGGCCACCTGAGGTCTACAGGACACCCATCCCTATGTTACAATACAACCTGAGGACCTCTTGAGCTCTCAGCCTTCACAAGACTCCCATGAAAACACTTGCATTTCACACATGGAGTACTTGGGAGAAGGTCTATTTACATTGTACAGAATGCAGAAAATGAAACAAAGAAAAGAACCCAAATTTCCCAACTCCAGGCTAGTATTTAGCTGCCAAATCAATCTTCTTGCTACTGCACTTCACGGACATTAAGGAAGAAAACAGCCTCCAATTCTATCATGGGTCAGGTATCTGCAACCTTTACTCTGATTAAGAAACGCGTATGCACAAAGGCAGCCACACTAATGTGCTTCCAGTAGAGATGCTAAGACGAAAAACACCCAGACCTGCAGCCACTGCTACTCCCCAGTGACTTCAGGGATGCAAAGTCTGTCCCAGTCCTGAACTGGTCTGAAGCATGAAACTTAAACATTGGGGTTTGGTAAATGAAACAACCATTTTTTTAAATCCTTCTGTTTATAAAATATTTAATTTTTACAAAAAATATTTTTGTTTTTAATAATCCAAAGGGATGCAGAAACATTCCATTCAAACATTTCCAATAGCTACAGTAACTCCATCTGATTGTCCGCTCGGAGTCAGGGTAGCTGCGGGTCTGATGGGGATGTCTCAGGGTCGCAGGCTCCTCAGGTGAGCGAGCTCCTTGCCTTGGGAACAGCAGCACAGGAATGCTGTGCATTCCAAAATGTCTAAGGGCTACTTGGAAACGTGCACGTCTGAGTGCACTGGACTGGATCAACCACAGACATTATGAGGTTTGCGGTGTGTCTGAGTGTAACAATAGCAACTCGAGCCTAGATGAGATTTCCCAGACGTGGAAGGCTAATATAGATTACATATGTCCCATTAAACGCAGTGAGCTCCGGTACTGCAGCTGAACTGGAGATGCAGAGCTCCTCAGACGTGTAGGAATTAAGTTGCCAGGATTCACAATACATGGTTCTAAATGTTTCACTGTCATCAAAACCAGTATGTAGGCAACTTTACCCTTCCTGTGGTCATCCACTGACCCCTGTTCCAGGAGGATGGGTCCCAGTCCTGGTACAGTGACCATAATACTCATGCAGAAGGCAGGGAACCAGTGGTTCTTGTGATAAGAAATCTGGGTTGTTTCTTCCATCAAAAACAGATTAGAAATAAGAGGCTGTAGAAAAGTTGGTGCTCTGAGAAGCTGGAGGCAGAGTGAAGACCCTGGCTGCTAAGATTGTCAATGTGTTTATGAAAAGATTTACCAAGGACCTATTTAGTTGTCAGTGTGTTATTGGGTGAGTGGCAGGAAATATCTGTGATTGATAATGAATCTTACCCCCAAATTCCCTAGCAAACTAAGTGAATAGAAACAAAGATATGCCTGGAGAGAAACCCTTGTGTTGGGTATTGAGAGGAGACCCGGTGCTCTACCTGATGTGAATATAGTGGCCTTGCTTTCATTCAGAAGAGACTAATTGGAATGAATTACAAAATTCTTTGATAACTTCCTGCAAAAAATGTGCCTTGCAACTGAAGCTCCTAAAGGAAACATGTGAATAACTTGTGTTTGTGGCAAGATGGAGGCTAATGGGTAGTTACAGGGAGCAAAGAAACACGCTGCCCACTGTGTGCGTGAGCAGATGGAGGCTTGATGGAAGCACAAGGCCACATGAGGGTAGAAAAGGTCTCCCAGGAATTTCTGACACATTCTGGGATAAGCCGAGGCAAACAGAAAAAGGACTTAAAACACTCAGAGTGGGCAGGGTAGAGACAGGCTGAAAACCCAGAGGCTGAGCTCCCTTTGTAGTTATTTGTGGGGCTGGGTAGGATTTCACTCGTGGTTTCTATTCTCTCCCTCATCCTTAAAAAATGTGATGAATTCAATAGGCTTTCTGACTGGCAACCAGGTCCAGCATTGCAAAACCAGCCGACCCTCCCCATCCACACAGCCCTTGATCCAAACCGGCATCCAGAGCCCACTGGCAGGGTTTTCCACCCAGTCTCCAAAGGTTCATCACAGCACACGGCACATCAGGATTGTCACTATTGTACAGCAATCCTCCCAGGTTTTGCAGCTTTCTGCCATTCATACAGGCTGTCAGTAGTGAGAGTCTGATGGCACTGGATATAAAGCTAAAGGACCCTGAAATCTTTGTCCAGGTGTTATCTCCTCCAGGTGCCCCTTCTGCATCAGTGCCTTTGCCCCAAAGCACAGGTCTCCTGCCAGTTTAGCCCCTCCAGTCCCCATAATGAGTCTTAATCTCTGCTGCTCTTTGCTGTACTGCACTGAGCCATGCCAGCACTGGACAGGATGCCAGGACAACCTCACAGTGCCATCAATTTCCAGGCAGGGTAAGGAAGGGTGGGAATGTGCTATAAGCCATACGTCAAATGGTTATCTGTAGCTATACTAAGCAGCAAGGAATGTATTGCTAAAGCTTTAGGGAAAGTTTCTAGCCTTCAGTCTAAACATTTGATTTCAGGTTTGGGAAAAAGCTTAACTCCCTTCAGGAGTCAGGCCTAGCCGGATGTCTCATCCTGCCCACAGGAGGAAGCTGCACTGACCCAATGCAGACCCTACCTTGGCTCCCCTGCTCCCAGGAGCCATCAGCCCAGGTGGGTACCACTAACACATGCTCAGGGATGTGGGATTTGACCCCATGGGTTTGGGTTCATTGTGGGTCACTCTGAACACCTTTCTATCACAGTCACATCACCTACTAAGCAGTTACCAAATTCCAGTGCAAGCTGCCTCTGTTTTGGTCAGGTACTCCATGATTTTCCCTATCTTAATGCATAAAGGATAACTTAGCACACTACACAGAAAAAGGCATTTTCTGTCCATCTGTGTAAATGGCTCAGGTGAAAATCAAAGCGTTTTCCAGATGCATCTTTACTCCCACAATTTAATAAACAGATCTGAGGCTCAGAGCTACCCATAAGCCATTTGCAGAGTGCTAATTACTGACACTACACCACCCAGGCGTCCTTTAGGCTATTGCTCTGTATGTGTGGGCAGGTTATAAGCATCTCTTCAGTCCCTATTTCAGGAGCCTCTTCCAGCATCAAGCCAGCTAGCTGGGCCATTTCCCTCAACACACTCCTGGCAGCTTCATCGTACTGCTCGGAGAGCTGCATGGCCAGGCTGAGTTTTAGGATGTTCTCTCTCAGGTTACCTTCCAACCGTACCTGGTCCAGATACTCTGGGTTTGTGGTTTTGATCCTCTCCTCCAGCCGAGCCTGGCTCTGCAGCACTGAGCAGATCATTTCCTGGAGGAGAGCTTTTCTATCAAGGACACACTTTGTGGATCGGCTCAGCTCCCTCACCTGCTGCTGGACCCGCTTCAGTTTGTCAGGCACTTCCTTCTCCTTTACAATGAGAGAAAAGCTATAGCCCTCCATGTGCACCTGCACCTCGTAGGCACCTGAAAAGACTAAACAGCATCTATCTCGTGACTTGCATCTGGTTGGAGTCCAACAAAGGGATGCCTGAACACTTTTGTCTCTGCAACACTAAACACATGAAGCAATAGCTCTCCAGTGACTGACTCTGAAAAGCATCCATAAAACAAGCTTGTTCCCAGTTTCCTTATCACTGTCACTGCTCTGTGTGCGTGTGCTCTATAATGGAGGTGTTTGCCAGTAGCAACCCAATAGACTCGTATATAACTTCCTTAAGGACTTCCTTAAGGACATGAGGCCAAAATCACCCCTGATACAGCTGCTCTGGCTTCCCTCTGGTGAAATCAATAGTCTTTCCACCTGGCTAAGTTTGAAATGTCTTTTCTGTTTGCTCACTTAGTGAGAAGCACAGGGTATTGGGTGAGTCTTTTCTGAGAAGCATATTGCAAATCCATCCTAATCTTCCCTTACACACCTCATTGTTCTCCCCATCAGGTCCCCCCACGTTTCAGGGGTGGTTCTGCAGTACCACAGAGGTGGATGTCACAGGGCAGGGCTGGAGTTAGTGCCACGTGAAGCAGCACTAGAAAAGCCAAATCTCATGACATGTGTTTTCAAGATCAGTCAGCCAGCAGGAAACATTATATTGTACCAGAATGGAGAAATGAGCTATAAAAATGGCCAGAATCGCCATGAAATCTGAACTCTATCTAGACTGTGTCATACAGCACATGAACCAGCAGTGATGGGCACTCCAGACACAGGAGCAGTGACACAGCAGCACCTATGAGAATGCTGTTAATTCACATGGTCCTCATTATTTTCATGTTGGCTTCAGTTAGTTCTTAGCTTTCGCCTGCTTACCATGCTCCTGCTGCACAGTCTCTATGCAGGCTCTAAGACTGGCAGTGGGAGCACAGCCAGAAACCTCTTTCAGCTTCTGGGCAGCTTTCTTCATGTCAGAGTGATCATCGTGCTGCTTGTTGAAAGTGTTGGCGATATCAGAGAACTGGTGGTCAATGGCAGGTACATTCACCAGCTTCATTGTGAGGGTCCCCTCCTTATTGAAGACCCCTGGGGAAATTAAAAACCCAAAGGAATTTCAGAGTTAGCAATAGAATAAATCAAGGAGGGACTTGGGGAAGGGGTGAAGGACAGTGAAAACTTGTTTGAAATGAGCAGGGGACCCTGACTGGGATGCTGTGATCAGCTACAGACCCTTTGTTTGGCCTTGGGTGTTCTTTTGTTACCTGAAAGAACAGCTTTACAAAATGAAGGACAGACTCTGAGCAACTTCTAACAAAGCCATTTGGAGCAGGAGCAGGGGGAAGCACTGAGATGATTGCAACAGTCCATTGCAATGACTTCTTAGCTTGAAATGTAAATTGACTACTGAATCACTCCTGTCACTCTCTGCAAGTTCTGGAAATGCCAAATAGACAAAGAACTCTCCATAGTTAGCAGAAACACACAATCTGCTATCAGGTCTGAGATGGAATCAGGGTGGAAGTATGATATTGCTACACCAGATGCTTCAGAGGGAAGGCAAAGAACCCCTCGGTGTGGAGATGTGGATGATGTGGCTTCCACAAGGCTCTTCTTTTGATTTTACACTTTGTAGCTAAAAATCACCTTGGTTCCACTGAAATTGGCTAAAAAATACTGCTTTACAGTAGCAGAGGATCCTGCTCAGGGATTGTTCATACCTCCAGCAGATTAAAGCTTTTCTCCACTAAGCAAATCCTTCCTCTGCATACAAAGGGAATACATAGGCCCAAAGTTTCAAATCCTCTTAGAGCATGCTCAGTTCCCACTAATTCCAATCAGAACTTGACATTCAAATCCCTCCGGCAGCTGTAGAAATTGCAAAGCAGTTGCACCACTGGAGCCCTAATTAAAAGCTCAGTTATCCAACTGGAAATCAGAGCACTGGTTCCATGACAGCACTCCTAGACCATAGTTTGTTTTACAAACCTGCAGAAATCTAATTGCATCTCCTGTGCAATGGAATACATGAGCCATTCGCTAGCAGTACTTCCAACAAATGTCACAGAGGTTTGTTTTTTTATAGGAGGAAAACTTCAGCCTCACTTTTAAACAATAAAATCTGTTTTAGTAAGGCTCCCTGTTGCCAAATTAGTGCTGAGTGAGCTTTGCTTTGCTTCTCTGTTTTGCTTTTATGTGTCTAAGTTTCCTTAAAAATAAAAAGGGGGGTAGGGAGCAGCAGGGAGGGAACATGGTATTTTTTCCAATAAAGTGATGGATCCTAATGATAAATAGAAATGAAGAAGCTGTTCTCAGAAGATCGAGATGTTCCTACAGATTTATAACAGTATAATAAAAGGAAAAATGATTTCTATCAAATTCCATCCAATTCCATAAAAGTTATTTAAAGTAGAGTCAATGAATAAATAAATACTTCATTAGTCTACCCTGAAGTGTGTTATTTAGCACTAATTTAAGGAAAATTCAGAGCAAAGTCTGAGCTAACTATTGATCCCATGGCTTTCACTCGTTCTTGGTTCCCTTCCCACTAAACAACCAGGGCTGGTCTTTGACAGAAATACGGGGAAATGAAAATATTCAAATAAAATGCCTTGTTTTCTGGAAAAAATCATAGTTTTATTAAAAAAAAGTAGCCTGGAAGCATTAAAGGTTTTTGTCCTCCCTGAAAGCTAAAACATTTCATCAAAAGCCTAAAAGAGCCCTTCCAAGAACCATCTTCTCGATAGTTCGTGGAAGGGTGTTTCAGCTGCTGGCTGTCTCCTGTGATGATCCAGCGAGATGAGAGGAGGGATGTAGAGAGATAAGGTGAGGTTTAGGCAGTTGCAGTTTTCTCATAGAGGAAAATGGTGCTTTAATTCCTCCACACTGCAGCTCCCACAAACTAAAAAGTAGCATTTATTTTTCGTCAACAAGTTCATATTTCACCACTTTTAGTCCAGCCAATTAAATAAAGTCCCTTTTACTTCCCCTTCTGTGACCCCCACCGAAACCTTGGTTATTTAGAGCCTCGGGAACATTTTACATGAGTGAATGGCACAGAGCTGGACTTGTGTCTTGTGCTGGAGAATTTATGACCAAATTAGCATTACAAGTGGAAACTGTCCTTGCACGCTCCTTCAAATGAACCTTTGCATTGACATGCAGTATAGTCAAGTCAGCACATCCAACTGAGGCTGGAAAAAACGTCCTCATTTGTTATATACTCTTTTGCTCACACGATGTTATTTTGATCCTCGCTGGCGTTTCTATGCCACAGAAATAATCCCCTGCACATTCTGTAAATGCTCCATCACACATTCTGCAGCTTCGACACTTTTTTAGGCCACGCTTCTTGTAAACAAGTTATTTTGGGGGAACCTTGAATTTTCCTTCATTTCTACTGAATTTAGTGGTGTTTTTTTCACTTCCTGGCCTAAATTGTCCCAAAGTGGCTCCCCATTAGCAGCCCTGCAGTGACTTGTAGAAACGTTTGGCACTTTGCAAAGCAGTTAGGTTTCTCCTGGATGAAAAGCACTGTATAAAGGTGAGGTCATTGCCATTTAACTCTTCTATGGCTGCATGTTTACAGCCTCTGGCAAGGGGTCTATACCACTGCTTTTTGTTCCTACCAGTGTCAGAAAGAGGGGTGCTGACAATCCTGTCCATGTCTTTCTGTGTATCTGTGTACGATGTCAGTGCTGGAGCAGCTCTGGATGAGTACCAGGATTTACTGATTATCACTTGAACCACTATCCACAAAGAAGGGGGTGAGGGATGAAGTGTCCAAAGAAAAGAGTTAAAATCTTATTACCAATGTTTCGACAGGGCTGCCTTGTGTTTACAGGACAGGGCTCCCGCTGTGAAAGAGAAAGGAAGTTGTGATGTCTGTTTCAAAGAGAGGAGGAATCAGCTTTCTTTACACACCACTTTTCTATGTCCCTGTTCCCAGATGGAAACGCTGCACTATGGGGAAAAGGGACTCTCGAGCAGACCAGGAAAGCAGGAGGGTTTGGATGGAACAGACACAGCTGCCAGACAGTGGGACCCGACCACCTCGTGCCCTGCATTAAGTCATAACTCACTGGACCACACGTTCAGAAAGCGAATGAATGATACAACCCGAAGAAAGGAAAACTTTACATCCAAATACCAGCTAAAACTCAGATTTGGAAGGTTCTGAGCTGGGCACGGTGCCGGTTTCTCTCACCTCTCCCACCAGTCTGCACAGCTTGCTTTCCCTATGTCTTTTGCAGCTCCACCAGCAGAAACTTTGTCATCTCCTCATCCTGCTTCTGAGCCAACATCCAAACGCTTTTCTAACACTTGGCTACCTCAGAGTAAAGGTGATGCCCGAGCCCTGTGAAGCAATCAGAGGTAATCCATCGGGTGATACCTGACGGTCTGCTGGCACCAGCCCCTCTCACTCATCTTTGGTTAAATGGAGAAGGCCTTTTCTGGATTTAGGCTCCACTACATGCCCTGGTATTACCACCAGAAGTTGTTACCTGCCTATCGTCACTACACCGCACACTTCATAACTCCCTGTACCAAATCCTACCTCCCGCTTCCCAGCCTGCCCTGGGATGCAATGCTGGAAAAACCATTTGCCAGTCAGTTCAGGAAGTCTTTAAACATCAAACAAGAAAGGTTCAAGAAATAGGATTTTATTTTACCCTCTCAGTGCCTACATTTCTGGTTTGGGTTTTGGTTTATTTTATCCATTGGAAGCTGAGGACACCAACTCCCACCTCTCTGGCAGTGAGGCCAGTCCAGCTCAGGCACTGAACAGTATCTGGTTCTGAGAACTACAGATTAAATCCTGCAGAATTTCCCATGTTTAGTTGACAACTGTGAAAGTTCAGGGGTTTATACTCAAAATTGAAGATATCTGCAATAGTAGCTATATTTAGGTATAAAAAGCTGGATTGTGACAGTGCATTAACAGGCAAGCATGGCATAACTTAAAAATAGCAGTGTTGGCTTTTCTCCTTGATTGGAAAATCAGTGAATAATCAGCAATAATATTTGTCCTAGGTATGCTCCCTGTGTGTAAATACATCAGATGAGTATGTCACTGTTAGAAATACACCAGGGAATCTCACCCTATCACTGCCCTGATGTGGGGCATCCATAAGCCCCTCTCTGTCCCCATCAGCCAAGCCATGTGTGGAAAGGCCAGTCCTCTCCACACTGCAGCTCCAAACAGACCTTGTTACACACCACAAACCTCCTTCCCCTCCCCTTCTACTCTATGTCCTTCCGTATTGTTGATGGCAATAGAGAAGCTGTTTCTTACCTCATCTGAAGTAGCTGAGAGACAGCAACAGCGAAGGACGGGCATGTTGGTCTACAAAACAACCCCAGGAAAGGGGGATGTCAGAGTTAAGTGTCTCAGTGGGACCTCTCAAAAACCTTCTTGCACCACAAGAAAACAACAGCAACCCAATTGCAAAACAACTGCAGCCCAAATAGAGTCAGGACTTCATGTCATGGCATGAAGGACTTCCCATGCCAGGGACTTCCCAATGCAAAATGCTCCCTTGCCCCAGTAGTCACTGGGAGTATTTCTTGTTAAATCTGCATTTTCCTTTTGGCAATGCAATGGTGTCGGACAAGGTGGCTGCTCTCCCTCTGTTATTTACCTGGGATTATCAAACCAATGCCCTGGATTTCCTCCCAGCACTCCCTCCTGGTTCTTCTGGGATGGGGAGAGGCCGAGACCACGCAGATTAGTGCCAGCACCAGGAGAATCAAGGGACAAACCCCATTTCCCTGCGCTGCGAGCAAGCATCATCATGAACACGTGGAGCTGCACCTACAATAGGATATTTTACTGTGCCATGAAACCTGGAGGATTAGGACTGG
>JANHGB010010880.1:27574-55429 GCA_026283785.1 Coracopsis vasa
CATCATCATGAACACGTGGAGCTGCACCTACAATAGGATATTTTACTGTGCCATGAAACCTGGAGGATTAGGACTGGATGTTGATACAAGCAATGTTCCCCTTTGGTTCTCATGATTGCTTCCATACTGTGTTTGGCTGCTTCTCTTATCTGACATGTCACAGCAGGAAGATGATTCTGTAGAACCCATCTCACACTGCGTTTCCCCACTCGTTGTCTCTATCTCTATGGCCTTAATTTCTGTGAGCATTTCTGATTCCACCCTGCACATGCTGATTGGGCAATTTCTAATACATATTCTATTAACCTGAGTAAAATTCAGCCTTCCCACTACAGACTAAGAGTGAACTGGTGCTTAATCAACACAGCAACACAGGGAGCTGGAGCACACCTGAAGGGGTAAATTTGTCAGTATAAGTAGTGACCTGTAGCAGCAGTGCCAGAACTTAGATCCTCTTTGAGACAAAACAAAAGCTAGAAGAATTAGCATCTCCCCCTTGGCTCTCAAAGAAGCCTTTAGCTGTTGGATGGCTCCTGTAATGCAGTTAGACAATCCCCTCCCAGCCAATCCGAGTCAGAGACACAGATTCATAAAATCTTTCTGCATCTCATAAAATGCAATTGCTAAATTAGAAATTCAGATCTTCCACGTACTTGGCTGAATGGAAACGGAGACTCCAAATTGCTTATTATTAACCACAATGTGCTGGGCTCGCTTTGGTTTTTCCCCCAAACCCTTTTTCCCACTCCTGCAATGAGATCTTTTCTCTTTTTCATAGCAGCCTTTCAACCACGAATCCCAAGTCATGGTCAGATTCTTGTTTCAGTCTCAGGGCTCCTGCCCATTCCCTCACTCATATAAAATGGTGCAATTAATTTATTGCAGTCTCGCCACAGTTGTTTTATTCATCATCACTGTAAAGCTCTTGTGAAGTGTGCCCAGGAGAGGTAATATCATTTTAACTAAACTGTCCTGATGAAAGCAAGCTGAGAACCAGGGGAGAAACAGCAAGATCATATACCTGGAGGGTGTTTCTGAGACAGTATTTCTTCCAATAAAACATTATTTCGTATGGTAATGAGTATACAGCCTGTCCAGTGAAGAAGCCACACAGTAAACAGATGTGGGAAAAGTCAGAGAGAAAAAACAACAGAATTAAGCTAAGGAAGCTATGGCAAATTCATCAAGAGATCCACTCTTACCCTGTGTATGGACCTGGGATGAAAATGTAACTGTCTTGGCAGTGTGTGTATATCACAAAGGAAATGATCACAGCTATTTCACAGGTGGTAAAACCCAGATGTGGTGGATGTTGAAGAATGTAGTGCCCCTAATCAAAGAGGCAGGAGAGGATCAGAGGGAAGAGAATCATTTGCCCACAGGAAAAAGGCAGCTCTGGGTCCTGGCGTTCTCCCAGACTGATTTTGTAATGATCAGTTCTGATTTGCAATGATCAATGACTGATTTGTAATGATCAAATAAGGCACTTGATGGGTACTGGCTACTCATGATGCTACCTAAGGTTTTACAGGGGAAAAAAGGACAGATCACCTTACACATCAGCAGTTAGAGCAAGCTGCCATGAGGTTAGTTAGCCTTCTTCACAAAACTGAGCTACATTTTGGTTTACTTTGATTGAGCTAAGATTGCTGGTAGAAACCTTGACACATGTAATTGGGCTTTATAGGCCGAAGGCATGCACCTATTTGACTCTCACTATCTAAAATGGTACGTGTGAGTCTAAATCACAGTCTAGAACCTGTCTCACTCACAGATTTCTCAATGCCAGCTTGCAGTGCTGAAACAGACTCTCCATATTTTTTGTTTGTATTATTTCAGTCGATACCTGCAGTCCTCTGAAGTCACATTAACCTGGCACTGACAAACAGGCATCATCCTGCTTCCAGTCTACCTCTGTAGCCCATCGGTTTGGTTTATGGCTCTTTCTAACAGCTAAAAGGGTCTGCATACGAAGCAGTAAAACAATAACAAGCAGCAGAGGTACAAAACTGGCCTGTCTCACTATGACATAGTGCCATGAGGTTCCCAGACTGCTGCTAAGAAAACACAGCTCATACGCACGGTGCCCCTGCCCAGCTGTGCTGCATCTGCCAGGCGATGTTGAAATTGGGCCTTCCTGGCGCTGCCTTTATTTACCACAGTGGCACTGACTTCATGCGCCGCGGCCCTTTCCATTTGGGTTGCCTCAGCCAAGGTCATCATTGCGTAAAGCATGAGCCCGCAAATAGCAATTTCTTGCTATTTCTGAGGAGAATTACTAGTTGTGTTTGCATCAAGCACTGTGAGGAATCCCTGCTACACTTGGGACGTGGCAGAGCTGACTTACTCAGAGTTTCTTGGATTAAGCAGGACCGAAGCAAAAAAAAAAGGAGTTAGATGAGTCACTGCTGAGTGCAAATGTACCCTGTAGCTTCTCATGGAAATAAAGCTTTCTGAAAAGTCATATGATGTGCTTCTATATATACTTGTTCTATATACTGATATAGACGTGAGAATATGCACAGGCACACAGAGATCCAGGTATGCATTCACCCAGAGATGTTTGTCTATCCATATACACCACCACATTCTGAATGGAGGTGAGCATATATGCCTAGGACATAAACCTTAAACCTACTGAAGGAACTGTACAACATATCACTACATGCCTCTTGTGCCTACTTTGCTAAAAGAATACTACTTTAGGAAAATAAATTATCATGAAGAAATGATTCTCTGTGCAAAATCAGAGGCATCTCACTCCAGATTAAAAGTATCTCAGTGCCCGGCTCCTGTTGAAATCACAGGCCAGATGTTCTGCTCATCTTCTGTCACATGTCCAGGGCAATGCAGAATCCCTGAGACATTCCATAAGCGTGAACTACTGACTTCAAAGTAATATGCTTTTTGCCTATGGTTTTACTTTGGATTTCCTCTTTCCAGGCAGTTGGGTAATACAATATCACAAGGGGGGAAATGGAAATGTCCTATGGATGAGAAATACTAATTGAAGATTTTATTACTAGTAGGACTATTTCTTTATTCCTGGGCTGACCTAGGTACCACAGCATCTGTCTGCAAGCATTTCACTTGGAAAATATCCCGCATCCACACTGCATAATGGAGCAGCACATGGCCAAGTAAATAACACTGATCCTCTAACTAATTGCCTAATGGAGTTAATCTGTTCAGTAATTAATTCCAACTGAAGAGGTTGGCTCTGTCTTCTGCTTGATCTTATTCTGGCTGTTCTGACTCAGAAGGTGCAAAGGTGGCTGGATAAGGAGCACAAAACCAATCACAGAAACAAGAGGATCACACCTCCAGCGTGATTTGATTTCTCCTCCTTTGCTGTGTCTAATTAAGGTTTTACAAGAAGCTGGAAGCCCTGGTCTCTCTCCACCCCCTAAGAAACCCCCTCCTCATGGTCACCACATGACAAAGAGACACCCCCATACAAAACACAGCTGCAAACTATACAGACAATTTACAGGTCTCAGAGATCATATTTATGCAGAGGTCCTGCAGCAGGGAGATTCTGAATGTCGGACCCTGTCGGTGGAATGTCATCAATCAGAGGATAATGGACAGGAAGGTGGGTGGCTGCTGATAGTTTTGGCTCATTTAAGACGGTTTTGGGAGGCTGCCAGATTGTGTGGAGGATTTTTGAGATGGTTTAAACAATATGGTCTTTACAATGCTATAAAATACCAGGGCGGCTCGAGTGGGTTTCGAACTGGCTCCCGGCCAGGGAAATCTCAGGATTCCAGTCAGCTGTAACCTGGACTCAGATGTATGTCTGGGGTGGCTGAGGTCACCAGCACCCCTTGCACCCTCCCTCTTCTTTGTGCGCCACCATAAAGTAGATGATGTCCATAGCATGAAACCTTAAAGCTTCCAGCTCATCTCTTCATGGCTTTGCTGCTTCAGCTATTTCCCCTTTGTAATGCATAGAGATGCCTTTCCCTTCAATCAAATATGTCATGTTGGGCAGTACTGAAATAGTGCATTGATGATCAGGTAGGGCTGAATCTCCCATTGTATTTCATCTGCCTTGCCACAAACAGAAATGGTGTGTCAGGAAGAACAGACAGATGCCTGCAGGGACATACAGAGTGTGATGTTGCACACTGCTTCAGTAACATGCAAAAAGGAGCCTTTAACCTGGATGAAACTCAGGTCTGCAGTCATCTTAAAGATTATTAATGGGTAATTAATTACTTGCTGATGTAAGTAACTGCACCACGTTTACAATAAGCAAAGCCACAGCCAGAATCCCATGGTTTGTAAATAACGATTGGGCTTGTTTCTGCTGGTACCACTCCACTGCACAAAGTGAACTAATTGTATTCACATGAACGCCGTAAGTCACAGACCAGGCTCCTTATTCTTATCCACAGGAGGTAGCTGCACTTTCACTGAAATTAGGGAAACTTTTCTGTGCTCTCTTGAGAGCTGTAACACTGAACTCTTTCAGCTTTTTAAGAGTAAGAGTTTCCCATGCTGGTAAAAGCGATATTATTTGATTTTATTAATTCAATATTTTGGGGGTTTATCTTATTTTAGTAAAATATCATCCTGATCTTTTTATTACTTTTGCTACAGAAAATTATTCCATTGCCAAATGAGACAGAGCTCAGGCTGCTTTATTTATAGGAAAGTAAAACCTAAACCTGAAGCTATCTTTTCCTCCCTTCTGTGTTTCCATAAACATGATTTCTCCCAACAGAAAAAACAGCTGAAGTAACTTGTCAAAATATCATTCATCAAAAGGAGTCTGATAATCCCAGCCACTTGAAGCCACGTTTGCAAGCAAAACACACTAAATGGAAACAGAACACTCTAAGAATTAAGCAGTTTGCATTGCTTGTCCTTCCTATGGTTAGAAAAGAGACTGTCATGTTGCAAGGCTCTTGGTATATCATGATGCCTCCTTTGCCTGTATATCCATAATGATCTATGGAAGCACAAGGCTGTCATTCCAGCCTCACATGTGTGACACTACATAACAGAAATGCCACATCTGGAGGAGTTTCACTGTTCTTCAAGATGGAACAGACCTCCTAGACAAGCCCATCTTGCCAAGTTCCTCCTTCTTTCTCCAAGAGACTGTGCAGTGGATTATTTATCTCTCGAGCACATGGCAGATGTCAGGGGCACACTTTCCCTTCCCAGCAGATTTGGATTCATCCATTAAATAAAACCCTGCTGTAACCAAAGAAATTAAAAGCCATTAGCAGTCACAATGGTGAGGACTAACAAGCACCCACCGCTGTCCAAATAAAATAAACAGATATGAAATCAAATCAGGCAAGACTCTATTCTGGATGCTACTGTCCAAATGCTTGCTTGGAGTCAGATGTATGTTTTCATAATTTAAGGGTTCAAGCTTTTCTTTCCAACTACTTGTTGTGCCATTTCAGGAAGCTGATCAGGAAGGTTATTTTCATGGAATCATGGGATGGTTTGAGTTGGAAGGGACCTTAAAGATAATCTAGTTCCAATCCCCTGCCATAGGCAGGGACACCTTCCACTAGACCAGGCTGCTCCAAGCCCCATCCAACCCGGCACACTTTCACACTTGCTTTTACTGCACAAACCTCAGGAGCAAAGCACCATTATCTTAGGTCTCTCTTTCACAACAGATGATCATCCAAGTTAAGGGTGGAAAACCTTTTGGAGGTCTAAAGAAATAGGAGGGAGGTAGAAGAGAAGGGGGCTCACTAAGTGTGTGTCTCTGGTGAATAGCTCAGTGTAGCCCCACTCCCGTTGCCCAGCCAAATGGCTTAAACAACAGGCATTAACCTTAAACCTGCCTTTTTATTCAGCTCTAAAGTTGACAAGGCAGTTTTCCTGATATACCTACAGTCTATCTCAGCCTTTAAAGCCTCATGCTCACTTCATTAGCTTTGCAGTGACTGCTACACGTCTCTAAAGTTATAAAGTCTTTTTGTTAATAAAAATTATACTGTGATTATATAGTAGCTTAAAAAGCGGTAACATTAGAAGTCTTTTCAATATTCCCATAATACTAAAATAATATATATGTTATTTTGAATTCCCAGAAATACAATCTTTTCTTGGAAGTAAACTCATGGTACATAATCACATGCTCCTCCCCGCCACTGAATGCACTCCACCTCTGATTCACATTTATGTTGTGAGCGGCTTTTAATGACAGAACAGGGGAATATATTGTGGTTTCACACATACACAGATTTTACGGTCACTTATACCTAACTAGGAGATAGAGAGACATAGCAGAGAAGTATTCTTTCTTTCTTCCAAGGTACTTCACCTCTGAGTACAGGAGGTGGTTCCCTGTATTGTAACGTAATATCTCGGAGCCAGTTTTATATCAAGAAGGAGAAAGGTAAAACAAGTAATCCTGGGGGCTTGATGATGGGGAATTGCTTTAGAAGAATTAATTTCAGCCCTAATACCTGTGATTTGGGGTAACTGAACACTGGGTTTATTTCCTCACCACAATAATTCATCAGATTACCTCTTTCACTTCTCATTGGGCCTGAATGCCATGATGTTACCTCATTTTAGTGTGTGTGCAAGTGTACGATCAATGAGCTGGTTTACTAGAGTAAATCAGCCTGCATGGTCCTGAGTGGGAAAGGGGAGTGCTCCCACGCTTTGGTGCTTCCTATCCATTACACTGTCCTTGGAAAATCCTTCAGCACTGAGATGGACAATGGAGATGGAAAGAGTTGTTTGCAAGTGTAGCTTAATTAACCTTATTGTGGATAGCTTAAATTCAAGGAAGCAAATATTATCTTAGCTCACCTTCCCTTTTTAGTCCTTGGTGGTAGCTGAAAGCCTATTTCAGATTTGAAATATGTATGTCTTTATGTGATGTACGAAAGGTAAAGACTTAAATGTATAATCTACTTCCTATCAAGCTGTACTGGCTGTTCTTTTGCACATAGAACGCCTTGTTGTGGCAAGTCCTGCTTTCTATAGTAGCATCAGCTCCCTTCATCCAGGGGATGAGTAAGACAGAAGCAACAAGATAACATAGTGATAAATGACAAGCTATTAGAAGGCAGAGCAGATCATCTATGAGTAGACAAGAAACATACACTCTCCAAATACTAATCCCACTTGATTCCCCCTCCTCTTAGCAAGTTCAACCTGACACAGAGGTGTTCAACCTTTCTGCCTTTATTAGAAGCAATAAAGCACTTAAGCTTATGGTGTTCTGCAGACAGTGGACTTAAAGTAAATGACTTGTGTTAGGTATATATTTAGGTTCTTCACATGTGAAAGCCTTATTCCATGTGTAAAATGTGCCTCATTTTATACAGCCAAACTTGAAAAGATTGGTCCAAATATATTGTTGAGTTACTTAAGTCTCTTAAGTGAGGACTTAAGTCTTTCCATGCCTGCCTGACATTACTATTTGACAGGAATTTGCCTTAGAAATGGCAGTGAAAACCATAGTTTTGCAGTAAACACAACCTCATTTGGTGCTGCTTTTGATTGGCATTTCACATTTTCTTTAACCAGGATATTAGTAGCTCCTTTACAAGCTGCAAAAATAAACAAGAGAAAGTAAATGCAAGCCTTTGTTTGGGATTTTTTTCCCTTTTTTTCTTTGGGCTTCCATCTGAATGTATGTGGCCGTCTGGGGTGAATCAAGGCTGATCCTGGTGCAAAACTATTCTCCAACAGATAGCCAAGCTGCTTGAACAAATGGTTTGTGTTAGCTAGAGAAAGACACTGAATCTAAACCATGTGCTTCTGGGTCTTGTGGTTTCAAATTGAACCACAAACACTCAGGCAAGCTGTCAGTCTCTATTCACAATTTCAACCAACCTTGCAGAAAAAAGGGGGGGTCTTTGCCCACCAATCATGTTTTTAACCCTTCTGTGATTAGTGGGGTGGCTTTAATGCTTTGCATTCGAGAGGCATGCTGCTGCTTAGAAGAAGTAAGTAGACTGCTGACCTGGGAAGGGAAGAAAGGCAAACACTTGATGCAATGGGGGTGAAAATAAAGATGTTTAGAATCCTGCAAGTTTGGGCTCAAAGGGATCTCAAGAAATCAGCCAGTCGAAAACCCTTCCAAGAGATAGATCACACAAAACTAAGCCATCATTGGCAGGTGTCTCATTCATTCCATGGGAGCCCTTGCAGAGCATCTTTGAACTCCTTCTCTACAGAAGAGCTAATTTATAACATGCTAGAGTTCTGCCATGCTCAGTAAGCAGCTCTGAAAGTGCTGTTGTAGCAGAAAGTCACCTCTGAGAGTGTGCTTGGGACATTCTGCATCAGAGGAAAGTGATGCCACCACCTGAACTAAAGAAATCACTTCTGTGGACTTGTCCTGTGTTTACTGCTCTGGACCAGAACACTACAGTATGTGGGTTTGAAGCAAATGTCCTGTTTGCTCCCATGCACTATTTCTTGGTTTAGATCACATAACAGTGAGCTTAGAGGGTGCCACAGCCTTACTGCTTCCATTCCTATTGCTTTGTCAAAAGAAGCCAGAGTACCACATAACCCAGTATGCACAATCTCAGCCTTTGAGTCAGCTCAGGCAAGAAATCCAAGCAAGGCATCTAAGAGAAGGTGCCTGTGTATGCTGCAGGACATTATATGAGGCAGCTATTTGCAGGTTCCTTCTGGGCTTTTTTTCCAGCATGTAGGTGACTTACGTGCAAGGAAAGAACTGCTTGTTCAGGAACTGAAGCTGCTGGGGAAAGCACATGGGGACAAGCTGCATTTCTGTTCCAGGAATCACGCTGGGTAAAACCCTGCTGCAGAGAGCTCAGGCACACCTGGTTGCAAGCCCAAAATGGAAATGTGCAAGGGTTGAATATTTTGTGAGGACATGCTCTATAACAGCATTGTTTGGGGGGCTAAAAAAGAGCCCTCGCTGTAAAGCCTTCGTAAGTTTATATCTCCCACCTCAGCACTCTTGGAATACCATAGGAATGTTTTTCTCCTGAAGTGCTGTATCATATTTGGGACTGCTTAGAGGACTGAGGGCTAAAGAAGGGAAAGAGAGGTAAGGGTTAGAATTTGTAACTTTGAATCTCATGAGTTCTTTACGTGTTAAAATGAGCTTCAATCTCCTTCCTTCTCACTCTTTATTCCCCTGCGTACCCAATGAGATGGCATTATTGAGATCTCCTTGGGAAGCCTACTAAAACTTGTAATGAGCCAGTTTGTACCACAATCTTCTCATGCTTTCCTTTTCACTTAGAATGAAAACCCAATTTTGTATTTGGAAAGGCATCCCAGATTTTATCCAGGGGAACAGGACTGATTTCAGCAGCTGAGGATTTACCCTAGTATTGAATGGAAGAAATAATGTCAGTGTAAAGTGATAGGTTTAAGTATTAAAGAAGGACTTGGTGAAGATATGAGACTTGCTCCAATGTTGTAAGAAACTTAAGCAACTGGGCCTATTGAGGGGGAGCAGAATTGGGTATATTGGGCAGATAAGTACACTTGGAAAAACTAAGATTCCTGGTTTGCCAAGCCATCTGCTTACTGGACAATGCTGCCTTTGTTGAAGAGGTTCCTCCCATTACTACTTTTTCACTGGGAGACACCATAATGATGATCTTAAGGAATTAGTCCTTATTATATTGATTTTTACAGCACCACCTTGTTATATTGATTTCTTATAGCACCACTGTCACACAGTCACAAGGCAGTGTGTGCTTGGGACAAGTCTGTGGCAGATGTACTCAGCGAGCAGCTCCTGGATGTAAATAGGAAGAATGGCTCAGGGGGATAAAGTGAGATCAGATTCCATCACTTCTGATATCACCTTGAGGATTTTCACCAACAGTGCTGAAAGATCCCCTACATTTTAGTACCTGTCAGAAGGGAGAAGATGGGAACTGCTTTTGGGTGGGACATTGTTCATCTCCTTACAGCACATTGTATGCTGTCCTGATGGGGTTTTAATGACTGATTCCGAGGGGTGTCTGGTCAGGCCTTTATTTGGCATTTGGTTTAGCTCATGTTTCTCCCTTAATTTCCATTGCCTCCACTTCTAATTTGGAGACCTTTGGTGAATCCAAACTCAACTTTGTGCAACCAAATATAGTTCTAGATTAACACTGCCGCGGTCCAGAGCTACCTCAGACTGACACTGCTAGAAACGAGTGCTATAACTCTTTAAAAACCAACCCTTTCCAGCATTGCATGAAGGTTACATGATCCCCCTACTTAATATGCACATGAACTGGGATGCCACAAACTTCCCTGGGGTTTCCTGAGGGCTGAAGTAAAACTTAATTATACCAATTGGTTCGACAGACTGTTCAAACTTTTGTTTCACATACACTTTTTATTCCCTCTCCTCCATCTTTGCCCATTTGCCAAAACCTCCTGAAGAGAAAATAGAGATTATTTTACTTTTTACCTTAAAGGGCTCCTTGTGTGCATTTGCCTTATTAAATAACTGCCAGAATATCTAATATTCCATGGACAGCACTGATGAAAATGAAGCATAACATTGGTCAAACGAGCAAGTTTCATGTATAGCATTGTCCCTAATTTGGTCTCCAGCCAATGAAAATCCTGTACCAGGCATCTGTTGGCTATAGATGAGTCTTTGCATTCAAAAGGGTCTTAGAAATAACAGGATTTCTCTTTTTTGTCACTATCATTTTGAGCTTAATCACAACCCACTCATTTATGCCTCACTGAGCTTCTTGCCAGCCAAACTTCAGTCATCTTTCATCTGTCCCTGCATAGGGCTGAGTCTTTCTCCCCTTGATGCTGTTATTTTTGCCAACCATGCAGAGAAACCAGCACGTTTGGTACAGCAGAGCTACGTTCAGCAGCAGATACTGGTCGCAGCAGCCTCTAACCTTTGCCAGTTCAGAAACAAGAGAGGGAAATGTACTTATTGCTATGTGCAGTAGTCTGGTAGAGTCTGAGGAGGAAATCTGGAGCTGCAGTGTCTTCAAAGCAGCCAGGCAAATACCCCACATGCCTGTATGCATCTGGCTGAAATGCGCTCTGCAGACTGACGCATCATTAAGTTCCCCTTTAATGATTTAAAGGGGAAAAGGCCTTTTGCTGGATTTCCACAGAAGGTTAATTTTCCCTTTTCTGGCAGATCTGCAAGGTCCTTAATGGCAGATGGAAGGAAATGGTGCTACCTTTTTACACAGACTTTTCTGTAGTTAGACCACTAATGTGAGGACCACCATATTCTTATGTTTTACCTATAAGAAATTAAACACCAGCCATTAATATGTTACCTACTGACGGCAGCTCAATTCCTTTCCTGTAGGTTTGCCAGTTGTTAACTAGGAGGTTCCATTCCCTGACTTCAGACACGGATTTCTTCCTCCATGGTAAAACATCGCCTACCTGAGGCACTAGGATCTTGTTCAGCATTTCGGTCCAGAAACAGCAAACACAATCTAGCTGTGGCAAGCAGGGGGAAAACTGGAATGCCAAGGGCAGGCTGGGAATCCAAACCACGATCCGCTGGAAATAAGGCCAGTTCCTGGAAAAGCCAAGAATTTCCACCCTGTTTGTTTGAAAAGATTTCACTTGTCTGTGCACACGGACAGGCTTGAATATAGAGCTCCAGAACTCTTCACAGCCTCACTGCAAATCATGTTAAACTTCATACCACATATGATCGGGAGTTTAAAATAGTCTTTCTCCAAGTCCATCCCTGTTAGCACAGTGAGCTGGATTGCCTTCAGGCTTGAAGAAATCCCTTCTGGTAATGAGGTTTGTAATACTGTGCAGAGATGAGGATACCAAAAAGCTCGTAGAAGCTGGAGCAATGATAAAGTTACACTACATGGGAAGACATCTCCAAAGCTTTTCAACAGTCCACTGCATTCAAGTGTTTTGATTTACTGCCATTTGTCTTTGCCTCATTCTGCAGTTGCTTTTATACAGCCAGAAACCTTGTACTTCGCACAAGTGAACCATCATCTCCTTTTTCCTATCTCTTTTCCTCTTCAGTTTCTAAATGAGTCCCCACCAATGTGCAGCACTCATACCATGCTTGTAGCCTTCCAGTAGATAGAAGATTTAAACCATGTCTCCAGTTTTGTAGAGGGGTGGTGGAAGGAATTACCCCTTCAGAGCAAAATGACCCATTAAAAGAAAATTGGACCCAGAACTGGGAATAACCCACCCATCCACATTTGTCAGCATGGCATGTTAGCACTGGTATCAGCACACTGCATGGGGCTGGAGAATCACTCTGAAATGAACATGCCAAAGGAACAGTGAGTGTTCAATAAACAAGACCAAGGATTTGAACCAAACATTTCAGACAACATACTCAGAGTATACTCAGACTTTGGTTTTCATTTGAAAAGTTTTAATTAGTCAAAACAATAACAATTACATCTCTATTGATTTAATAACTCATGGAATGGTTGTGAGCTTCATCCCTGTAAAAATAATTGATCCAACATTTTCGTCACAGTTAAATGGGACATTAAATGAAGGGAGATGGGAATGTGATTTAATGAATTTTAATCTTGGATTAAATCTGTGCATTAAAACAATGTATTTACAGAACCAAACAACTTCAGAAAGATTGGAAATAGGGATGTGACACATTTCACTTCCCGCTGAGTAACTCCCTATGGAAAAAAAATGAGGGTTTGTTTAACAATAATGTATTTTGTGATCCTTGATTGCTGGAAGGAAAGGGAGCTCTGGAGTGGTACAGAACCATGCTGCCCCGTGGAACACTGCAAAGAGGAATCTTAAAAATGGATGGGGGCTTCATGTCTAGAATGTGGCTTCCTGGAACAATGCAAGTTTTAGGAGGCTGTAGCAAAACCAAAGCAAGAGAGATGCCAAATAGGATCAAATATGCTTCTTGAACCAAGAAACCTGCTTTGAGTATCTGTTACCTTACAGGGCTATGAGTTCCCTATGCATTTCTTTCTGTAGTATAGTCCTTCTCTGAGCTAAGTTTTTAAAGGACAGCATGGAACTGCAAGCTGTTTGCAGGACAGCAAAGTATCTTGCTGTGACCCTGATCTCGGTTTCAAGTGGACAGAATTCAAATGGCATATACAGAGAGAACAACAATTCCCCATATTATGAACAAGAGAGAAACAAAAACTGAGGCAAAAATAGGACTGAGATGGAGACTATTTTAGGAAACAAACATTTTATCAACATTTAGGTAGGCAGAGAGAAATGCTCAGAGCCAGACATAAAAATGTCACTTTTCACTGTTGAGTTAAAGGCTACTTCTTCCCTATGCTATGCAAGGAGCTCGTGATGGGCCTTACCCCAAATTCAATGTATTTATTCCTCTGAGCATTCGGATGGCAAAAAGAAGCTAAGATCTGTTAATTTCTAACCTCTCAAACACTCCCTTTCCTATAGGACTTCCACCAAGCCAGGCAGCACAAGTACAATACAAAACTCTATTTCCAGCTCTACTTAGAATGAATTATTTTCTTTCTCCACATAGCCGCCCGTCTCTTGGCTAATGGTGTATTTTGATTATAAATTATTCTGGACAGACATCCTCTCTATATGTATACATACATACATACAGATCTATATATATATGTGCTTATATTTTCATGTGCACTGCCAGAAGTCCTTCGCTTTTGATTAAACTTGTAAATGCAGCTCTATTCTACTAAAAATTAAATCTTGAAGATAAATAATCTCCAAACTGAGCCCAAGTCTACTCCAGATCCAACACGGAGATGACAAAAATAGTAAATAAGAGAATGCATTCACAGCTTTGCAGATTAGCTTTCCATGTGATGTGCTAGGGATCCTGGAATGTCAAATAGTCGCACTTCTGGGGTTTGATTTCCCCATAGATGGCAATGGGAGAATTAACCCCTTTAATCTGGGTGAGAAGTGAAGATCCAAAGACCGAGGTGGATTTGAGGAGTTGAAAGTGACTGTGCAGTGTGACAAAATGACATTTATATACTCTACCTACAGGGGCTTTTTTCCACTATGGAACTGTTTAGGTTTAGTTTTTGTTTTTTAACTGCAGCCATGGGAAGCATTTTAGGCCATTCTGTACACCTGCTAGCTCCATTTCATTTGTTTAAACACATTTTATAACTGCAGTTTATATATTTTTCCAAGAAAATAAAAATGCTAAAAATATAATGTGGTGTTTGGGAGAAGGTAGGTGGGGGGATTGGAAGGAACAAGAGGGCCTCATCTTGGCATAGGTTCCACTTTATGCCAACTGCAGCACATTCATCATTAACCTACTGGATGGGGATTACCTCTGTAGACTCATTCTCACTCACACACACGTTTCCCCTTTGCACCAAAGAGCAGAATCGTGTATGGGGCACAATAGCCCTATTGGGCATGGGTGCTGCTTTATTGCTAATTACAGAGTTTGCCTCGCCAAGGTGTTACTGCTATTAGCCTTGAAGCAATTTTCTGCTCCATTGGTAGGATATGCCTCAGCCCTTTTGGTGCAGTCATTGTGTTGGAGCACAGCCAGCAAGCAAGGGTTTCTAGACATGAAATGCTGTAGTATTCACCCCACAGAAAAGGCTTTACAAGGAGACCCAACTGGAGCTCAGGGAAGAGCCCGAGATTACTTTTTAACAAAGGGCCTATGATGTTCTTGTCCTTTAAAATGTTTTCATTTTCAGCAGCCTGACTGTGTTTGAAGCAGTCTTTCCATTGTTCAACTATAATCTATAGTATACGGTGTTATTCATGACAAGCAAAAGAGAAAGAAGATGCTTTAGTCCTGAACCATCTCCTTGATAAACAGAGATTGGAAAGACATTTATCAGAAATGCTGGTACCTCCTTGCAGCTAATGTGATGTGATTATATTATCTGATTATAGAAATAGAGAAGAGCAAAGCTTTGGCTCTTTTATCAAATCTCCTGTTGTCACAAAGAGCACATTATCTTCCATAAATTTCATCTCAACAATGCAATGCTTATGATTTGATTTCAGATTTATTACATCTGGTTTACAAAGGGACGAACACTGAGCATCATCACTGAAGCACCTTCTTTAAGGTCATGAAATGCACTATTGTAAGTCTCGGACAGAGACACACGCCACAACCCAACCTCTGTCTGCTGGCCTAAGCAGCACCCACGCTAGACTGGCAATACACAATGAACCTGTTTCTGTTCTAAGCTCTAGAAACAGGAATGGTTGGAGCTACTGGAAGTTTCATGGACCATTGTGGACCTACCTATCTTTCAATATGAAAAAGCTTCCTGACCACTGCATCTATGACTTAAACAATTACATCATCTCACCACAGAACATGTTCCCTGGCACAAAGAGATCTTTTTCCTTCTGAGGGAGTTGGTGTTCTTCGACTCAAGCTCTTGACTAAACTAGCCAGCATGATTCAGATCTGCCAAACGACACATTAGCATAATGCATGAAGAGAGGGAGTCTCCATTCCCAGCTAACACTGATTTAGCTTGGCATTAAGTATTCCCCCCTTAAGCTCCCTTCCCCCTGTAAAGAAATTCATTACCTTTGATTTTCTTTTCAGCTTTCACCCTCCAGAATACATGTGCTCTTTCCTTACTGATCCTCCTCTTCTCCATGAATGATGGGAAAGGTCCCTCATCTCCTAACCTAGGTGCATCTGAATCTTCTCCTCCTGAGGCTGCTAAGGTGAGAGATAACAGAATAAAGACAGAGGAACCCAAACCAAATGAGATCATGTGTTACCTTCTGTATTTGAAGAGGAAAAAGAATAGCCTCAAGACAAGAAGACTCCCTTACAGCCAAGACGACTGACAAATTCTTGTGGTTTTCTCCAAAAGTCAAACCAAAATCCACCCGCCAGCCAAGCTGAGTTCTGGCAACCTTGCATTGCCTGGAAATGAGCGCAATCGTATCCTAATAGCTATTTGGATAATTGTCCGTATGAGTGATCTGCCAACCAGTGTTGGAAACAAGTCTTTATTACAAATATAGCATGAAGTCTAATCTGGAATACATTAAAATGTTATTTCTGTAGCTGCCTTTTCCCAAACTTTAAATAATGGCTAAACCATTTATCAGCTTTGCAGGAGGAAAGCTGCGTGTGCTGTGCTTTTAGAGGAGAGATGAGAAAAAAAGTCTTCAACAAAAACTATTCCCCACATAAACTCTGTGATTTCTGGTCCTCTGTATGTTGCTAAAAATGATTACAAACCCATTTTATCTTTGCTGAAAGGGGCATGGTATAAACATACTATAATAACCAAACTGTCTTCCTAGGCACCTGTTACGGAGCTCTACTAACATCACTAGAAGCTGCAAGTGGTTGAAGCAGGCAGAGGCACCCAGGTTTCGTAGACTATGTGTAAGTAAGACACAACACTTAATGTGACATGCCTGAACAACCCACACTGCACTGTCAATGAGCAATGTAACTGCTCACTGAGGTGATGGGCACTGTATAAGGAGTATCACTATTGCTTTGTTATCTGTTTGACTTTCTGAGACCAATACATATGTATTGTCTACTTGTACACGGTTCAGGAAGGTATTTTACCCCTAGGTTTCATCTGATACCTACATGAGTTCTCCATGTTGGAGAGCATGGCTGGCCTAGATCATCTTTAAAGGGCTCTTGCAACCCCAGCCATCCTATGATCTTTGCCACCACCTTCTGAAGATAGTATCTATCTTAGATGGGGCTGAATCACTCCCTAGAAATATCTGTTGATGGTCGAGGTGGCCGTAGTTCTGATGGTTGAAGGTAGCTGGGATGAATCCACCTCCAAAGAGCCCTGAGTTGCTGAAGCAGCTCTAGGCCTTGTAAGCTTAACGTTATGTGATAGTAGTTAAGCACAGATCACTCCCTAGCACCAGAACTGGAAGAAAACTTCAAGATATGTATTTTATACACAAATCTGAACGGCATCTCAGGCATGAGAGCTCTTAAAGCATCCCAGCAGGTCTAAACTTCTTTAATTGCTGTCTTCTCCTGTACCTCAAGAAGAGTATTCTGTGTTTGATGGATGTGCTGGGACTGCCATATTTCAGTCCCTCCATTTCTCTTCCTTCTGTTTTTTTCCCCTCTTGTTATATCTATTAAAGTGATTTATGACTTTTTCATTGTTCTGCCTGGAGCTTGGCCAACTCCTGAGATCAAAACCAAAAAATCCTCCTCAACAAAACCTTCGGGTGACCAGAAAGAAACAAGACCTGTGGAAAGGATTCGAATTGTGGGAAAGGAAATAACCCCCATCTCCATGGAAACGCAGGCCCGTTTTCCAGTCGCTCCTGAATAAATGAAGTTTGTGTTCTCTAATTCCTAGACTTCAATTTCGAGCACACCTAGCCTTGAAGTACCTGGCCATACTGGTAAAAGCATCAAGGTTTCTCTGGGCAGTGCTGCAGTTTCACAGCAATGCTTTGGCTTTTATTTTTTTTTTCCTTCTTTTTACTTTATTATTTTTCTTTTTTTCCTTTTTTTTTTTTTTTTTTAATTTTTAATTCTCTTTTTTATTTCATTTCCAGAAAATCACCATCACAAAACGTCTGCAAAGCACACACAACGCACAGGGTGCTTATAAGAATCAGCCGGGGTGGCTAGATTTCTACTCCAGAGCTGCAAGCCTCCTAATTCCACAGGAATCACTGCAGCAGTCAGGAATACCCAGCAAGCCCCACGTGTGTGAGATTTAAAAGAAAATACCTAAAGCTTTCAAGCCTGAATTTACATAATATGAGCGTCCAGCCAAGTATTTCACTCCATTTCTCCTTCACAAGACTTTACTGTCTCCTCGCAGCCGCGGCGCAGGCAGGCACCATGCTCTTGGAGTTTTGCATATCCCACTCAAACAAACCCAGCACCTGCCCTGGGGTAGGTTTGTGACTGTTTTCAGACCATGCAATGGTCCCACAAAACACGGAGGTGGGATGTCCTCCATCCCATCCCATCTCATCCCATCCCACTGCACACACAGGCATGGCTGTAGACATCATGAGGCTCCATGGCATTCCCACAGTATACTGCTAGCTGGGATCAGGGTGAACTTTAGCGTTTCATCTGGCAGAACTATTCTTTTCAGCAGGCCATGGAAATCAATCTAATCAAATCAGAGTATCCATGGTGGAGAACCTTTGTCTTTAAGAGCTCCAGCACCAGCAATCCCCCACCTTCCAGCTTCTTTTTTATTTATGGCAAAAGGAGTTTTATTTTTAGTGCAAAATCAAGAACTTCCCTTTTATTCTGCATCCTTATCTAAATGCCATTTTAAAAGAGAGAATCCTTGAATTCTGAGAATATAATGGTTCTGCTCTGCCACAGAATTCTTTTCTGAGCTGCAGTACAGTACTTTTAGCCTTACATATCCTAGAATCAATCTGTAAGTCACAAAGTAAAGGAATGGTCCATGTCGCTGATGAGGCTGTGAGCTTCCTACTCCGTGGTAGGGAACCCACAGATGGGTTTGCAGACAAGCATGTGTAACAATCTAAAATGCAAACCCTCTTATACCTGGTGGATACAAGAGGATGCCATGGTTAAAAACCTTACTGTGGGCCACATCCTGGCCTGTGGATGAGGCTTTTAAGAATCACAGTCTTGTATATTATAGGAAAAAGTGTATAAAGAATGTCCTTTTACTAGAAGATTTCCAGGGATGCACAAAGGTTGCTTAGCACATTCAGCTGAGTTATTTGGGGTGACCTTACAGAGGTGCTTAGCATCAGGCATCTACCCTTGGAATCCTGGCATGGTCCTGCTGACATTTCTCGCTGCCGTGGCCTATCAGGCGTGTTTGGTTTGCATTGCTATGAATGGCCAGGCTGACACTTTCATTCTTGCAATGCTTTTCTGGCAGTTTCAGCAAAAGCTTTAAAATGGATTCAACAGAGATGAATTGTCCCTGGCTGCAGCAGCCAACAGGTAGAAGGTGTTTGGTCTTCTTTCACTGTTACCCCGGCCTCGCAAAGACCCAATAGCTGTGTGGATCAATAACCCCTGTGTTTTCAGTCCATGCTTATTAAAGGTGGTGCATGGAAAAAAAATAAGAAACTTTCTCTATTTATATCTGGAACTTAATGAAGTGAAATTATCACAGCCGACAGGCGCTAGTGTTGTAATTCAGAGCCATGGCTTGGCTTCGAGGGATCTGCAGGCTGTTTTTATTCCAAATAATAAAAAAAAGAGTGAAACCTAATCCTCTAATCAGTTCCAATTTACATATTCACGGCTCTTATTTCCAGCCTGCTTGAAGGAAAAAAAGATAGTGTTGGAGTCACGAAGCGATTATTTGATTAAGTAATTATTAATCCCAGAGTGCTCTGATTAATTCCGAGCAAGTTAAACAAATGTATTGGAGCTGGGCTGGTCACCTTCACGCCATTGTAAGATGCAGGGGCAAAACTGGTGGAGATATATTTTTACCTGCTCTACACTGAGGAGTTTTGTTCACTGAAGGTCTCCCATTCACTTCCCCAGGGGTTAATACTCTGCTAAATGAAGTGTTACAAATTTGAATTTTATCTGTGGTTAACTGCAATACCGAATGCTGATCTTTGTTTTTCAGGCTAGAAACTCCATCCTGGATCTGCGTGTGATTCACTTTATCCATGTTTCAATACATGTTAAAAATTAAAGAAAAAGAAAAGAAGAAAAACTGAATGTATTTTTAAACAACTTTTTACCAACTGCCCTGAATCTACCATGTAGATCACATTGTATCGGTGAGTGCTGCAGAGCAGGTATATGCACTGATTTCAGCAGAGCTGAGATACATGCTTCAAAATGTTATTTTTCTACTGAAAAAAAAGAACAGTCAAAGGACAGCACATCTGTTTGCTAGTTATATTGGAGTCTATGTATTTTATTCTAACACTCTAAAATCTCTTGTAGTTGGCTGCTCTATTTCTTCACACATACACAGAGATCCCTCTTCAAATTCACTTCAGGTTAAATTCTGCCCTTCAAGCCAGGCCTCTCTCAGTCTCTTTATTTTCCTTCTCTTACCCCTTACACAGAGAAGAGCTTAGGAAAATAGAAAGATGATGTATAATAAGCCCACAGGAAAAAAATCTGACGTATACTGCATCAAAGGCAAAGGTGAGAAGCACTGTATGGCACCCCTAACCTAAACCACCTCGTGAACATCTTGTTGCTATGACTGAAGTCAGTTTACGTCACAGGGATATGTTGTACTAAAAGCAGAGTTAGTCAAATGTCTCCATGTTCAAAAAATGTGGATAAAAGCACTGAGTTACTGATTAGGGACAGAAGAAAGCAATTAGGTGATTGTGTGTCAGATCAATAGATTATGGAAGTGTGTTTGTTATTCATTGTGCATTATTTTACTGCTTAACCGTATCTTCCCATCTGATCCTGGGTCCAGATCCATCTGGTTAACCACATTACACTGGGATGAATATCTGGAAGTGAGCGTTCTTAAGCAATCTGGAGACTGAGATTGGCTTCACAATGATTTGTTAATGAAATACAATATTCATAACAAACAATTCTTCCTGTAGGCATTCTTAATAACCCACGTCTTTCCATCAGCATGGTCCAGCAACAATTCCAAGTAACAAATCTCAAATATCCTGATTCAAATGAGTTTTTAAATTCCCTTCACAATTTTAAAATCAGAAAAAATGTAAATTATCTGCACTGAAGATGGTTTTGATTTTTTCATTTTGGTTTGGTTTGGTTCTTGTTATTGCTTGTGGATTACAACAGAGAGCTTCCAACTCCCTTCAGTTTGAATCTTCATCATCCCTTTGAGGACATCATGCAGTCTGCACTTTGCTGCACTGTGACTAAATGCTTGGTCCCAGACCCTTAATGAGTCCAGAAACACTAACCAAAGCCCATTCCCTCTGCTACAGGCTACTGTATTTCAGCTGAGGACATGGAGAGATGTCAGACGCTCCATCTGTTGGGGAATTCAGCATGCATAGACCAGCAGAGGATGAGAGCAGTGACCCAAGACTACGAGTGAATAATGAGCAGAGTAATTATGGTAAACGACACTACGCAATGAGTGAGTAATGGATGCAGATCCAGCTCTTCCATGTCTCTTATGGTGGGATGTGGGGTTGAAACAGCTCAGCTTTTGAGGGAAGAAAGTATTCAGAGGTTAGTTTGAGGCAGATGAAAGCTTTTGTCTTGAAGTGAAATGGAAAGTTTTGCTTCTCCTCTGTACTACTGATGTCTTTGCCTCAGTCATCTGTGCAGTATTTCAGCATCTTATAGCACAGCATTAACCAAAGGCAACCAAAATCCACTTCCAGAGCCAAGATAATTCATTCAGATATATTAATCAAAAGGTAGCCTGAAGTACCTTAGGAATGACAATAAACACACAAAATCGACCTTCTTCCTGGAAAATGTTGATTTTGATTTCTCTTCAGAACAGATTTCCTTCCCAATCTTTTGAGCAGCTCTGCGTGACTGCTGCCTCCCACTTGAGACTTCACAAGAACACAGGGAACCGCACTCCGCTGAAGGAAATCCTTGGATTCGGGAAGGTTGCAGAGGATGTAATTTAGGGGAGACTGCAGCCATGACTGTAATGTGCTACAGGATCTGTCCTGACACCGTGGAGAATGTATGAGGAGGGCTGTAAGAATGTAACCAACAACCTCACTCTCTTTCAAAACTTTCCAAAGAAACTACTTCCCAATGCAGAGATCTCCAAAAGGAAAATAAGTACTTAAAGTGTGGTTTGCTTTTTTTTGATCCGAAGTGAACATGAAATCTTTCTGTTTCTTTCACTTGCTGTCACACTCATGAGGCGTCATCAAATCCAGTGAAGAAATCCCACTGCCCTCAGGGCAGATCCTTCATCCTGAAAATGAGAGCGAAAACAGTGGAAAGCTCAAATGCTTCTGCAAGAAGATCTAGAATATCGCCTGCCTGCTCCAGACTCAGCCTGCCTCAGAGCTGATGCATCACACATCTGCCTGCGACCCCGTCATACAAGTCCCATGCTGGCTGGGACCCCCCATCATTATCTGTAGGTCTCCAAATGCAAAACTCCTTTTCTTTCGGGTTTGAAAGGATGTTTTTCAAGTTATGAGCTGGCGATGGCTCCCTTGACTTATTTAGCACGAACCTCCCTGTGTCTGAGAAGCAAAGGTCACCAAATGACACATTGACTTGTAAATATTTTCCTGCAGAAGAACATGGAGCACCCTGCATTTTGTTAACCACTGGGTCAGATAACTGAGTATTCAGAAACACTTGAGAACCACTTGAGTTCTTCTGAAAACTCTGGAGTTGAATAAAGGCAGGTAGAACAGCCACTAACCCCTTCCTTCTGTGACTATGAGTTGAAAACTTCAGTAAAACATGGGCTTATGCTACCATGAAGTGTCATACAAGGACATAGTGGCATCTAAAGCATGTGCAAAAAGGACTTGGAGGAGACAATGTGCTTGTCCAGATGTACTCCACAGCCAATTATCAATGCACCATCTCAGTTGGTGCAATGGTGGCAGCCAGACACTCTGAGAAATCAGATGAGAAAAGATTTATATGTGTCCTGGGCTCCCTAATGAGCAGAACTGGGAGGTTTCTTTCAGCCCAGCCCCAAAGTAACGTGTATGCTTCTTTAACCTTTTTAGTTTAAAATCGCCTCATACCTAACAGCCCAAAAAAGAACAACTAATAATCTGAGAGGGTGGAATAGAAAATCTGTCAGCCTGAGTCAGACTATTGGACCATCAAGCCCAGTATCCTGTCTCTGAAAAGCTGTCAGTATCTGACACTTCGGGCTTCGTTGGGATAATAAAACATTTTCCTCAACCTTATGTAACATCTCGGCCTGGCAAAGAGAAGATTTAGACATTGATTGCTTTCCACTCCCCTCTGTCCTATGAATGTGAATCTGACTCTTGTCCAAAATGAACAACTCTGATGAGCTGGAATTGGTTTCTGGGCAGGATGGGAAAAGCTCCTCTCTCGTTACTCATTCCTGGATAGATCTGCTAAACCTTTGCCTCCTAAAAGGGGGACTTGAATTACGAGACATAAAACTCCATCCGCGAAATTCTGGGTGCCCAAGGACACCTTTTCACGGAAGGGGGAAACGCACGTCACAAGACTTCATGTCTAGTCGCTTTATTTTTCCCCCATCATGTCTACTTCCTTCATTTTTGTATTTGTTTAAGCTCTCCATTAGTTTATTAGCTTGACAGCAGCCCAGTTAATGAGGCCGTCTTCCCTCCCCCGGCATTAAGTGGTGCATTAGGCTCCCTGAATGCACACAAAATTTAGTGCTGCTGCTGGGGCACTTCTCAAAACAAATAAAAGATTTGCAAACCAGCCACCAAGCATCCAACGTAATTAAACTGCATTTGTTACTTTTTCGGCCCTCGCACACAATCGAGGCCTTGTAAGAAGCAAGCACTCCCCAATCAGGCTGTTTTTCTTGGGGAGGGAAGAGTGCCAGGAGCCTTACCACCCCAGGTAACATAAGAGCTCAACCAGAAGCAAATGGACACTTGCAGCCAGAGTGAATGGACTGTGGGGAGATCTATATGAATGTGAATACCTATGGAGAGAGCTATACATGTATGCAAACACGCACATACAGGGGAGTATAGTTCTTTAGGGGGAAAGGGGAAAAAAAAGGCAGTGGAAAGCCTCCTAGAAATTACTGCTCCATGCACAGGTATGTAAATGACTCTGGAGCCTTGCTGTCCACCACCTCAATCAATTACAAGGTTATTCAAGATAAAACAAACACCATTTCAATTAACTGCACATACAGCAGTGGTTAGAGGCACAGGCAGGGAGGAGGAAGTGGGAGGAATTTTTGGAAAATGGAACTCTTTTCTTCGTCGTTCTGTAGATAGGCACAAATAGAGGTTGCCTTGAGGTTCTGTGAGTGCAGCCATGAATGGTCTTAAACTCCAACCTAAAGCCATCATGCTCTAAACTAAAAAGGAAATGAGGGGAGGAAAACTTAAGGATCTGTTTAGTTTGTACTGGTTCAAATCTACTGTTTGCAAGAGTCAATGGGAGCAGAAACTGGGACAGATGCTCGACTATCACTGCTCTGACGGAGACAGGATCAAGCTAACATGCGCCTCAGTGCAACTCTGTGCAAGTACAGCTCTCTTATCTGTATGCATGGGGATGCCCAAAGCCTAGGAGTATTAGGACACAACTGGACAACAGAATCTGTAAACAATCTGCACACTCAGTAGTGGTTTGAGAAGACAGAGTAGTGATGAAGAGGTGGGGACTGGACATATAACATCATGGATCATTTTCCATCTGTGCCATGTACTTCTTCCCCAACACTGAGCAAACTATTTTACTTCCTTTCTTCATTTTTCACACTTCTGTGCAACAGGCAAGCCTCTCAACCTTTACCTGTCTGATGCATTTACAATATGATCTTTACAGTGCACCAGCAGTGTTCCACTCAACAGAGGCTTCATTCTCATTTGGGTATGTGTGTGCCATTGGACAATAAATCATGTCCTCTGATCATAATACATCGTGTTCTACATGACCAGAGGCATCCGGACTCCAAGGACATGGCTGTTTGAAAATGGGGCACATAATGTCTGGCACGTTATTGATCGAACACAATTTCATTCTCTGTCTTTCTGGAAATTGGCCACAATTATATTTCAATTGTTATTTGTCAATTGAAATGGTGGACTAAGATTTTCTGGTCAAAAAGTCCGTCTTACAGACTGTTCACTCGCAATCAATACGATATTCAACATGAGATTTACATGATTTTTCTACTTCTTTGGCTGATGCAGTAAAGTTATAACCAACTGGCTTTTTGCAAAAAATAATTATGAATCAAATATTGCTTTCTAGATGAAATACACCAGGCCAGGAGATAGGAAGAAAATTTATAGCCACAGCACCATAAATCATCATCCAGTCTCTTGCAGCTCTGCTCATGATCACAAGCAATAAATTTATTGCAGTTGCAGGGTTTTCATCGGTGACTTCAGACACAATAGCTGACTGTGAGCCTGCTCCTAGCCCAGTGCACCACAAGGTAAAGCATGCATATGTGAAACACCTTCAGATTCGTTTTGTTCACCCCTATTTGGAGGGTATTGGAGGTCTGTTACACTTCCATGCCTTCTTTCACATCATGTTAATTTATATTTGTGGCAGACCAGAAACACCTACTTTCTCACTTATTGTGGTCCAACCTAATGAGCAGTAACTCCACACTTAAGCCATGTCAACCTTCTCTTTGCTGACTACAAGAAGTGAGTAAAATCTTGAATTTGGGGAGGAATTGAATCAAATCCAGAGCTGAAAATTAAGCTCTTTCAGTAAAGACTCAAACCTCAAACCCTTGAAAAAGAGGTGGCTGCATGGCAGACATGTTTAGGAAGATGAGGTCCAACTCCTGGCCTTGATTTCAATGCCTAATTAAATGCAGAAAAATCAAGACCTGATCCTTCATTCCTTTTAAAACATGTTTTTCCCTTTTCTTCAGTAGACTTATTGCCAAGAGCCACCCTAAACATCAAGTCAGGGATCCTTGCAGGAGCACAGACACAGCTTTGGGGTTTTTGTGTCTTTCCCAGGACTATTAACAGAGTAATATAATGAGAAATGAACTGAGAATTCAGGACCTCATGTATTTTCACTAAAAACACTGACTGCATCAGGGGACCTGCCAAGAGCAGAGTTTAATATCATATGAAAAGGAAGAATTTTCATAATGATACTTGGCAGTGTCTGCATCCCCCCATGAATGAAGCTGCTGGTGCTTTCTCTCCTCCTCTCTCCTATTCTCTCTCTCCCCAAACAAACCAGCTATTAATGCTCAGTCCAGAAAAGTATCACAAATCATAGACATCTTCTCTTTTATTCTATCACTCACATGCCATACACATCCCAGTACCTGGCAACAAATGTAAGACTTTTGGTATAAAAGACCAAAGGCCTTCAAGATATTAATGTGTTGAATGAAGAGGCTCAGGGAGGATGAAAGCAATCACTAATGTTTTGAGCTTCTGCAAAAATAGGAAGTTTGTAACAGGAAAAGGTTTACATCATCTTTAGAAATGAATCACTTCCCACACCAAAGAAGAAGACCAAGAAGTCCTCAGCTAAACAATATCCAGCCCTGAAGGCAGCTTCTCAAACTAACCTGGTGAAAAAACTGATTCCTGGCCTCCTACCTGTCTGTAGGCAGGTACACCATGTAGGAAGGTGCACCATGAGGGCAGCTGGAACAGCTGTAAGCTAAGGTGATCCCTCAGACTTCTTGCTCAGATCTTGCAGGGAAAGTATTCTCTTAAGCAGACCTTTGCTGGAGGAAAAGTGCTTCACATAGCCACAGAGAGGCCTCAATGGGAAAGGTGCTCATGAGATTAGCAACTGGGAACGCTGTGTTTGGCTGCAGAATTTTAGGGATGTGCCCTGGACAAACAGAACTGCCAAAATACATCCTGTTCATATGACCATAATGTTTCTGATATTTCGTGTTAAAGCAACCAATGGTCAAACTGGGTGAAATGCAGGCCAGGTTGGCTTTCTGATTTAGCCATTAATGCTTCACAAGAAGCTAAACTTGGCTGGATCTAACCATTGATATGTAACGCTGTACCCCATAGTGCCTGTAGAGACAGAAGCCTGGGTATGATTTTAGTTCTGTTTTTATTTCATTTAATAGGTAGAAATGTCTGCAGTGCAGTCTCTTGATTTCCAGACTGAAAAAGAAACCCACACAACAGAAGCTGTGACTGTAATTGCTGTCCCACATATTCTGTTTCATTTTACTGCAGTCAGCCATTCTGACTTAGGGCATCTCCACATTTGCTGCTTCTTTAAACCCCTCTGAATATCGCTGAGTTAACTTAGGTCAAACCGCATGGCAGAATAATCCAAGCACGTCAGGGTTCAAAGTCTTAATCCTTGATTTCTGTTGGATCAGAAATCCCTCAGGAATACTTTCTGGAAAAGTACTGAGAACTGACAAAAAATCTTTCTTTCTCTCTTTCTTAATTGGCATTTTCAACTTCCACTTGAGTTTCTGATTAGGAGTAATGGATTCTTCTACATCTGGTGACTCTTCCTGAATTGCTCAATTCTGACTGTATTCAGACATGCACTCCAATATATATTCCCTTGCAGTGCTGCTTGTTCCCTTGTTTTCCATCTCTTCAGAAACTTCATGGAATGAAAAAGGAGAAGATAAATTAGAAAACAATGCTTTGAAAACGGATAATAATATATCTTCTATAACACAGATTAAATGATCTTGATCTATTATGTTCTACTATGCAGCTGGCACTAATTCTCAATGAAACAGTACCAGCTGCAGCAGAAACCAAACCCATTCCCTGATGATGGACTGATCTCAACTGGGTTTATCACTTTGATTCGGGCCAAACTTGCTGTGGAGTCCAAGTTCAGTCTGAGTCAAAGCAAGCTAAAAGCTGACAGCCTGCCCCAGTGCAGCTTTTATGTGGAACAAATCACACAACAAAACTAATGTATAAGGGCCTAATGTTGGGAAAAGAATTCCCAGTGGTGACACGGAAGAGCAATGGTCAAATCCTGCTCGCTCCAGGCGACGTGCAAATAGAACAACGCCGTTGAGATCTCTGGGGCTCAAGAGGGAGTCACTCAACCCCTGCAGCAATAAACCCCAGCACACTCAGTCCATTTTCAACTGAGGCTCCCAGTATAAAGCAAGCAGGAAAGCGCCCTGGAATAAGGCTTACGGAATGGAGCTCTTTCTTTGGAGATGACGGTTGGGCCCTCATTTGCAAGTGATAAATGTCAGTGTGCTTCCATCTGCAGCCTTCTTAAGCCAATATGAGGGACTACGCCAGCGCGTGTAACGAGGTTACACAGCCCGCAGCGACTGAAGGGCTAGGAAGGGGGGCAGAAGAGCGACCTGAGCCTCCCCGAGTGTATCAGAGAGCCCTTCTCCCCTTTTTTGG
>JANHGB010010883.1:3211-18881 GCA_026283785.1 Coracopsis vasa
ATATCCAATCTAAACTTCCCCTGTTTAAGTTTCAACCCGTTACCCCTTGTCCTATCACTGCAGTCCCTAATGAAGAGCCCCTCCCCAGCATCCTTATAGGTCCCCTTCAGATACTGGAAGGCTTCTATGAGGTCTCCATGCAGCCTTCTGTTCTCCAGGCTGAACAGCCCCAACTTTCTCAGCCTATCTTCATATGGGAGGTGCTCCAGTCCCCTGAACCTTAATTCTTAATCTTAGAAAAGTAGCTAAAGCATCTAAATCATTTTTGACAGAATTCCACCTTTAAAGAATTTGAAATATTTTGGAGGCTCCATGCTACTAAACCCAGATTTTATTCTCTCTCTCTCTCCATTTTTTTTTTTTTTTTTTTTTAAGATTGAGTTTAAGAGGATTATGTAGATTTGTGTTTCACAATAACTTCCAGTGCTATTCTTAGGTTTATTCATGTGCTTTGTCTTCTGTGTAAAAATTAATCAGTTTGATATTAACAGCTGCTGTTTAATGACTTGATACACTGATGTCTGTCACCATGTAGTGATGGCACAGCTGAAATTTAGGTGGAAATGTGAATACTAGGTCTAAAAATAGTTCTGAAAAAGTCTTTGAAAAACTACTGCCAACTTCCTGATATGACAGGTAGTCGCACAGCAGAGCAAGAAAGGAAGGTCTTCCTTGTGGGTGGGAGAGGTTATCTCTGACAGAGAACCGAAGTACTGTGTGTATGAGTAAATCACAGAAAAATCATGGCTGACTAGAAAGCAGGGTTTTTTTTTTTGTTCCTATTGAGGACTGAATATTAAGCTATCTATAGGATATTCATTTACAAACTTTAAAAACTTGTTCACTTACAAAAAGGCAGCTGCAAGTCCTAAAGAAATAGTGGTAGTTCAAAGATGTTAATTTGAACATCCCTACATGTATTGCATAGCTATTCAGACTTTTCCAAGTATAGAAAACCTCATAGGAATTAATGAATTCTGTCCTGAACAGTAACGTCTATAGCTAAAAGCTCTTCCTAAATCCCTGCTCTCTTCTCTTCCCGTGTTCTTGCAAACGCAAGAAGCTTCATTTCGTTTAATCCAAAAGCCTGTCTATTTTATCTTGGCTAGTCCCAAATCTCTAAATGACAGATAACTTGGTAAAGTGCCTGTCTGTAAACAGAGGATTTGTTAGTTGTGGTGCCTGGGAAGAGAGGCCACTTTAGACATGTACATTTTAAAACTGCAAGTTATGGATGTGTGAGCCAATGGCTGAGGCGAAGAAGGAAAATTGTATGGGTGAAGTATTTGCAACTTTTTTATTTTTAATGTGCTGTCTGAAACTGAAGGGAGGCGGAGCCATCTGAACAGGTACGGAGAGCATTGTGATGGAGAAGGGAAGTAGTGGGGTTTCTGGGAGAAAAAACAAACAAACAAATCCATACAACCACCAGCAACAAAAACCCAACCAAACAAAAACCCACCCAACCAACCAATCAAAAAACCCCAACTTAAACAAAACAAAGAAAACACAGAGGTTGGGAGTCAAGATCAGAGTTGGGATATCACTAATAGTGGCAAGAGAGATTTCACTCCAGGTTTACTTAGAACTATAGGAAGCAAATGGCGCTATAGACATGGAAATAAAGTAATTCAAAGTGTTTAAAGCTTTTGAAAAGATTGAGGAGTACAGATAGATTCAATCTTACAGTTTAACTAAAAAAGTAATTTCTTCTCTGCTTGTGTGATTTTAATGGTACTGAAAGGGTAGCTGTTCTGCCAGTGAAAGATACAGGGAATACTTGGAGGTAAAGAAGTAGAGTGTCCATCAGTCTTTCCCAGTGGTTTTATAGCTTACAGTATGTGCTGAGCTATAAGGCGGAGTGACCAGGTTTTACAAGATTCCTTATGAATGTTGTTCTTTACCCTTAAATTGTTAGCTTGTAATTCTGGTTTTGCTGGAAGTTTTGCAGTGGAATTAAGAATTGGCCTCTGAAGTGGTGTATTGTGTTTCTGAACTGCTTTAACATAAAAGGCTGATCAGCATCTCCACCACCTACCAGTTGCCTAATGTACTGCTGTCTGCCACAGCTCAAAGTGTCTTGTGGCTAGCTTGTTCAATATTTTTTGCCTGTGTGAATCCTCTGAGGCTAATGGAATTAATCTAATGGACAAAAGCATGTGCAAGAATAGAAATAGGCTCAGCAAACCTCAAAATCTGGTCTTTGTCCTATTTAAATGAAAGTAAATCCTAGAAGGCAGGGGTTGTTTTCAGTTTGGTTATGCATCTTGAGTGCAAAGGAGTCTATGGGGTGTGATGTGTAGTTTCTGATTGAGTAGAACTCAAAAATCAATCAGCTTTTCATTGAGCATACTCAACATAAAGGATATACTTTGAGATCAGCAATGTTAGAGACTACATGATTAATCTGTACTCTTTAAATGTTAAAATTATAGTAATTACCACATTTAAAATACATTTAGTAAGTTTTCATATTAAAAATACAGTTGAAATGAGTGAAACTGATATTGAAACGTGAAAATAAGATGCACTCACTGTTTCACTATTTCATTATTTCATTATTTTCTGATCTCTCTTTAGAAGTCCTAAGCTATTAGCTTTCCTGCCTTTCCCATGGGATACTCTTTTTGCTTTATTGGATAGTTTGGTTTGGATATTGGTTTTCCCAATATTAACTCTTAGGAATACCATTAGTTTCTTCTATCCTGTCATTCCTAATTATGCCCCTATGTATTAACTAAGGGACATTCCTTGCTCACAGTATTTATGCCTTAAACATTTGTGGTGCAGTGAGGGGACAAGGACTAATTTCCTTTTAAATTAGTCCTTGTAATAGCAGTAGCAAGAGTGTTTTGTGGTGTGGTTGCATTTAAGGGTCTTAATAACCGCATTAAAATATTTCTTTCAAAACTGCCTGTATCTAATCAACTCATAGCTATCTTTTGAACTTTCCCTGCAGTGGAGTTTGTATTTTCTGTTCTGGTCACTGGTTTCACAAAGGTGACATTCAGTATTCTGCTGTTTGATTTTGCAGTTCCTTTTGTACAGTAACCTTGGAGTTAATTTTAGAGGCATACTGTGCACGTATGTGGTGGTTTGAAACATTTGTGAGATTACACTAAAGGTCCTTAAGCCAAATGCTTACTTCTAGCAGCTGTAAATGGCATCAATGTACTGTTGTGTCTGCTCTTGGGACATTAAGAACAGTATCACTTTACTTTTTGAGTCCCTGTTCAAGTTTGGCCATTGGGAAGTAGCATCAGATAATGAAAGGGATAGGATCCTATTACAGCTTAGTAATAGTAAAACAAGCAATCAAAACCAGCTAAATAACCCATTTTCTTCCTCTTCAAGAATACAATTAAATTAGAAGTAAAGACTAGCTATACTGTAGCTGTACTTAGGAAGCTAGTAATGATCTTAATGTTTCAAAAATACATTATTGGGATCTGAGAAGCTTTTTGAGTTAAAAGAAATGAGCAGCTTTTGTGGACTGGGCAGGTGAGCTGATTACAGAAAAGCTAACCACAGACCAAACAATAAGACTTTCTAATACTTGGTCTAAATAGGGAAGATTCATCCAGATACATTTAACATGCTGACTCCTTAAGCCTAGGGATTTATTTTGCTTATAGTTGGAGGGCTAGTTATAAGATCTGGGAAATCCTTCTGTTACAGCTGTTTGAGAAGTACTTTGAGATGTACTTACACAAGTCTAGGAAAAATGAGGATGTCTGCACCATCTTTGCTTTTTAAAATTAAACAAAGGAAAGAATTCTACTTGAGAGGAGTTGTTTCTTGTAAATCCAAACATCAGTGATTGAAATCCTAACCCTTAGAGCAAGGAAAGTGTAAGAAATATTAAGACACATAACAAATTTTCCTCTGAGTCAGTATCTTTTTTATATCCACTTATGAGTCATTCAGTACTTAAAAATTATATAATACTGTCAATTACAAATATAAATCCAGGATGAATTTTATTAGACCTTTCATCAGAATCTTAATCCCCTGATACCCTGAGGATTAATTCCCTAAGGAAACATGAACATAATGAAATACCTGCTACTGACCACCAAGAAAATACGCAAACTCCTATTAAATTGCATCTGGAATGATTGTTCACTCCACAAGAGACAAAAGGATGAAAGATGAACTTACTGGAAGGGCAGAAAGGTTTCTTAATTTGAGCTGTTGCAAGGACATTGCATGGTGTTTATAACAGCTTTCCCATGCTCTGCCCAGAAACCCCTGCTCTGAGCAGTAGTGCAGCTTCTCTGCCAAACTTTTTGAGTGAAAGGCTTTCTGCATCTGCACCTTCACACCTAGGAATCCCTCATCTCACTGACTAAGGTGCATCAAGGAAGTACTAAGCTAATATAAGAAGATAAGCCTGGACTTTTTGTGTTTATTGCTGGAAGTTCCTTGATGATCCGTGGGTGTGTTTGCCAGTTTCTGCATCATTCTTCATTTTTGTAATGGCCCTTCTAAAACTTCGATTGACCTTTTCCGGTAGCTCCTTAAAGGATGATCAGGGGTCTGGAGCATCTCTCATGAGGAGAGATTGTGGGAGCTGGGCCTGTTTAGTCTAGAGAAAAGGAGGCTGAAAGGGGATCTCATTAATGCATATAAATGTCTCAAAGGTGGGTGCCAGGAGGATGGTATCTCAGGTATCCTTAAATGAATTAAGCTAAACTTCACATAGATGCTAGTACAGTGTCTCTCCCAAGAAATTTATGTGAACAGCTGTTAAGCTTTAAATGCATGACCTTTCATATTCCTCATAATTTCTGGATATATGTTAATCTTCAAATACAACTTGACCTTGAGTTACCTGTTTCTTGCTTTATTTCTTTGAGTTTCATCTGGAATATTTTCATTGAACAATCTTTTCCAATAGTCTTTCCCTAATAAAATGGTCTTTCTGTGTAACCTTTAAAATTGAAGCCTTTTATTTCCTGCCCCATCATGCATTTCTTTAAATTATGTTTCAGAGAAGATTTTTCTGTCCCAAGGTGGGAGCAACTTCACCAAATATTTGATAAGAATACCACTGGGACTGAGCTCAGGCTGCCACTGTTGTCCTTTTCCCTTTGAGTTTCACCTAGTGCGTGAACTTCTTTCTGTTACATTCAGGCTTGACTGTGGAGGCACATGGATCAGAAGCTTCATCATTTTATTGGCAGATTTATCTTCTCCCTGCACCCCTCGCTTTCACAGAGATGTGGAATGGGGCTTGGCAACCTCTCATAAGTGACGTGCCAGACTGCATATTTCTGTCTGTAGCTGGAGATCAGTGTGCTGGCTCAGACCCTTCAGAAACTAGCAGCTGCTGTAGTGCTGGTGAGGAGATGCCCAAGTCCCAGCCCTCTGCTGGCCCTGATGGATGCCCTTCCAAAGGAGGGGTTGTGTGCTCTTGTCGGGCATCCCTGTCATGGGCTGTTGATGCCTTTGAATAAGATACTGTAAGAGGGGAGCACTCTGTCTTTTGGAATGAGTTGCTGTCTTTGCTGAGCAACCTCCCTGTGATTGGACATGTCTAGAGCAGGATCTGCTGTGGCAAAACTGAGGTTGGAATAATGAAACTCCTGAGAGTGGTCAAGAACCTTACTTAAAATATTGGCTTGCCCTTTTTCAATGAAGTTGCTCTTATGTTTTCACTTCTCTTTGTTGTTATCATTTGCATCATGTCCCTTAGACTTAGGATTGCAGATGAGTGCTAAGATGCTGAATTAAATAACTGTAATAAAAATTTCTTTCATCATTGTCTCTCCTCTTCTTCCTCAAGTAATACAAAGGTATTTGCTCAAAAGTAGTGCACTTTTGGAATTTTATATCCCCTTTAAGCAACTTTGCTATAGATATGAGAATTTGTAAAATTAGGATCAATCCATGTGTTTAATTTCAGTTTATTGATAGAATGTTTTCACTCAGCTGGAAACTTCCGAGCTAGAGAAACAGACCTCAGCTGTCACAGCTTGCCTGTTCTTTCATATATTAACTTTTAATATTCTTGCTTTTGTGAGCTCCAACATCAATTCAAGGCTTTTTAGCAAAAGCAGATTTTGTCCAATGTGAGTAAAAGATCATAATTTTCAGTGTGAAGTGTTCTTTCTGAAGTGTCAATAAAATGTATTTTGGCACAGGGGCCAGGCTGTTGAAAGCTGTGAGTTCACAAGAGGCTTCTGTAGAGGTAGAAGGAGCCACAAGTGGGGTTTCAAGGCTGTGGGCAGCAAAGGCAGGGAGGGCAGAGACAATTTGGTGACTGGGAAAGGGTGTCCAGGAGTATTTCAGCACAGAGGTCTGATGAGGAGGTGGAGGAATCATATTTATCTCAGTCTTCCTCCTCCTCTTGTGCGTTATCCATTACCACTTGCTGTCTGGCTAGAATATTTCCTCCTTGCTTTATTATCCCACATCTCATGGAAGCAGGCTAGTTAGCATCATGGGGCAGGAAATTGTGAGGCTAAAGCTGCAACTGCTGCTGGGGAAAGATCAGGCCACGCTCCTTGGGAATAGGTTTTCTGTTCTTGCTGCCACTGAGGTGCTGGGAGAAGGGCAGCAGTGTCAAACGAAGGGTGAAGAGAAGGCTCTTGTATAGGAAACTATTCCCTCAGCTGTCTCTAACAGCTGCTTGCTTTGCCTACTGGTTGGCTTTGTGGGACAAGACTGCTTTATTGCATTTTGTCTCTGATTCACTGTACTAAAGCAGGGATAATCTGCTATTTGTAATGATCTTTAGAAATTCTCTGACTCACCAACAGGATTTAAGATAGAAAAGTCTGTAGGTAATACTCATTTTGATACTATGTGTTCTGTCCACTCAGGAGCTGTGGTAAGATGGAAGGAATGAAACATCCAGGACTGGAATCTGAAAGGTGCCAAGTATCCCAGGGCTGAGTGCTCTCAATTCCCATCAGTTGCAAGTTATAGTGTAATGTGAGTTAATGGATTATGAGCAGAGAGCAGTGAGATTCAGCTGTTAGTCTGAGCTTCTACACATACTCTGGGTAGGAAGGTTGGAGTTGCAGAAAAGGTAGATCTGTATGGCTAGAGGAAAAAATTCAAGGAGAGGTTCCTTGATTTTTTTCCTGCTTCGTATTCTGTTTCTGAGGAGCACTTTATCTGAGTTGGTGAGAAGATGAAGCATGGAACTTGCTTATTCCTTCCCATTTATGGTTATTTGTAACCTAGAGGCACATGGAGAGAAAATAAGGTAAGCAACTTGATGGAGTGACTGTTGTATCCTTCAGGATATGGGGCTGGAGGCAACTTCTGTTGTACTGATCTCTGGTACCACAGCAGGGAGACAGTCTTCTCTGCCACTGTTCATTACCAGTAGAGCTAGGGTGGGCAAAAGGAAACATAAGTCTTTTTCTTCTTGAGCAAGGCTTTCATTCAAAAGTTACTATTTATAATAACTTCTATTAAACCCTGAGACACCATAGCAGCAAGTAGCATCCTGTTACTAAAGAATAAGCATTTCTCAAGCATTAAGATTGCTATTCAGCTGTTCTCTTATCTCCATGGCAACTTTAAGTGTAACAACAAAGCAGTAGGTGATGTTGTCAGCCAAAAAATCTGTAATGCTGAACGGATTGTTGATAGCAACAAAATGGATGCCAGTGCAGGGTCACAGCCAGTAATAGATACTGCACCGATGGTTGAAGTATTGCATGTGACATTTCAAAGCAGAAAACATACTAGAAAAAGTAAGGTTGATGCAATTGCTAGCTTCTATAAATTATACATTAGGTACTGATTTAAAATTCAACAGGAAACTGTGGTTCACCTTCTCTAATGGAATGAGTTGCATGAAAAGCAAAAAGCTCCTTGTATATAGAATATGTGCCACCTGGAGAGGGGCTCAAGCTTTCTCCTCAGTTTGTTGATGGAACAGAGAACAAATGCCACTTTGGAAAAATGGGGTCAATTCCTGAAGGGGACAAAAGTTAAAGGTCAAGGTTCTCATCTAGCTTCAGTGTTAATCTGGAAAAGCAAGCACATTGAAAAATAAAAGGTAATGCTTTTCTTACAGATAATAAAAGGGGGTTGGGAGAAATTACCATCAGTTTTTTATCTTAACCACATGATGCCAGGGGCTTGGATATTTTACTGACATGTAAAATTGAAAATTGATCATGGGGAAAAAGCCTTGAGAAAATCAGACTGAACGCTGCTGAGACTAGCGCTGGAAACCAGCTATGAGGAGATCAATTTCGTAAAAGCATGCTTGATGTTAAAGTGGGAAGAATAGGAATTGAAAGAGTTTTTATGTGGTTGAGAGATACTAAATAAGAAAATCTATTCAAAAGAAAAATAATGACAGATAAGTTAATGAAAATAAAACTATTTTAAGTAATTTGTATGCAATACTTGACAAATCTCTGTCAAATATGAACTGTTGGTTCTGCATGTACTGTGGGAATCCTGCCTCTTAATATGTGTGTATGCATGCATGCTGTTAATGCAGCATGTACTGAAACACCTTTTGGAATCTTAAATTAGCTGAATTTGAGTGCTACTTTCTCCAGTTAATGTATCACATTAGTGCTCTGTATTTTGTAAAGGTTTCTTGAATCCAGGATTTCTGATTATTTGAACTGTCTGTTATCAAAGAAAGTTTTTCTCCTCTATAAGAAAGATGGAGGATGGAGATTGCAACCAGTCGTTCTTCAGAGTCTGAGTTTACAGCATCCCATAAACCCTCTTTTAATGCAAGCAAATAGAACTGCTTCATTCCCTGACGACAGCATGAGATACCATTTGATGTCTGTTTTAAGTTTTGGAGGATTGGACAGACACTTGTGTGGTCCTTGGTACTCATCCAGTTACACCTGTTTGTGTCCTTATAGATGAAGACAACACTAGTATAGTTTCTTTGTTTTGTTCAAATAATTTAGCCTGCTTTCGCTATGAAACACATCCAGTTCTCACTGAAAGCTTGATTTACATACTTGTTTTCATTTGTCTTGGATTGAAAAGCTTTCTGAGAAGTCTTTTGTTTCTGAGAGTCCATAGGTAAACCTGAAGCAGACATATAATTCAAATAAAATAACAATTTTTGAAGATCCCAGTTATATTAGGCTTTCTGAAAACTTAGTTAACTTCTGCTGTACAGTTTGAGACCAGGTTACTAAAAGAAGTGATGCTACCACTACTCTGGTTAACACTGGAACTGCAGGTTTCAAAGGAGAGCACTGTTAAAGCTATTTTTTGCTTGGTGTTAATAGTTCCATAACTTTCGCTTAAAAAAGTCGGGATTAGTTTGAATGAAGATCTCTCTACAAGGATCTATTCCAGATCAGTGTTTGAACTTATTTTGTGTGAAGCTGCAATTATCGAAAGTGGAATGGTCTACAGGAGCAGGCTTTTGGGAAACACCAAGGCAACCTGGATGGGATGGAGATAGCATGCTTGAGGCAGGGGCTTCTGCTTTGCTGTGAGAGTGGTTATAAGATAAGTAGTAGAAGCTTCTCTGTACCTCTTTGCTTTCCTGAGACAGTTAGGTGTGTAACAATGCCAAATGTGACTGTATGTCTGTCATAGAAAGAACTGAAGAGGACCAGGTGACAGCCTGGAGACTGGCCTCAAGCTGCATAGTGCCTGCTTAAGTCAGTTTCCCTTCAGGCTCAATTCCGTACCTTGTCTTACAGTGAAATTGTTATCCTATTTCAGTCCGCTTTCTTTTGCTTGAACCTTTTAGGGAACATTTCCTGTCTGAACTGTTGTGTGTGTTAAGTCTCACCGATTCCCTAAGTTTCTCAACCTAGAAGTAAAGCTATTACTGTCCCTAAGTCCAGCCCTGTAAGCTCTTCTGAAAACTGAAAGTTGATTACAATTCTATTTTGCTGAGATTTATCACCAATTACTATTTATTTTGCAAGCCAAATCTGTATTTATACTTTTGTAACTGTAATTTCTTCAGTGTAAGCAAAACTTTGAGCAGTGGAATTCCAGACCTTCAAGGAAATATGGACCATATGTCTACATTGTTCTCACTGGTGTTAGACAGAACAGATCTCTCAATATCCAGTTGCTATTGGAGGATGAACTTTGAAATCCCTAAGTAGTTGTTGTAACTCCATCAACTATTCTGCATACTTAACAACTATAATCTAATTCTTTTCCTCTATATTTTCTCTCAAGCAATTAAAATTCCAGACTATGAACAGAATCTTGATGCTTGCTATTTACTCTGCAAATACCACGAAGTCTTGCTGACCCTTCCTTTAAATGTGAGACGTATGAGGAATTTTTGTAATTTCTAATGAATACCTCTTTACAGTTCACTAAGGTCTGTTTCAAAGATGTGGATATTTTAAGCTACACATGCAGAAAATGCACCAAATTCCATGGAGCCAGGAGCAACCATCTTTTTTTTTTTTTGTCTTCTTCTCCTGCCAGCTCTTTACTTACCTTTACTACTTTTCCCTCTGTTTTAAGTTCTATTCATAGTAAAGCAACTTTCAAATCATGTGGAGTTTGACTGACACCACAGATTTAAGGTAAAATTATAGTTTTATTTTATGAATGCGGATGGGATGACTTGAGATTGTCTAGCACTAGTTTTCATGATTCAGTGGTCAGCTTTTAATCAAGATGCTTTGATGCCTGTAGTAACAGTGGCTGAAAGTTGCTGTCACTAGAAAAAGTAAGTATAAGTTCTTTGATAGAGAAATTCCTTTGTTGCAACTTGCACAAATCCTAATATCCTAAATTAAAGCTGTTTTTGTTTTTCACTGATTCAGCTCATGGTGCTTTGCATGCAAGCAAGGTAGGTGTAAGGGATGTAGCAATTAGTAGCCTTCTCAGGGTATTTTATCGTGAACTTTGCTAGAAATGCATTATGGAAAACTGACATTTAAAATCAGATACAAATTATATTTAAGAAGGTAAAATTGTAAATCTGCAAAGATAAAAAAATACTCTTGACTGTGATGCATGTTTGTCCTTAATATGAAAATAAAAGTGTTCCATAAACAAAAAGTCCCAGTTTTACTGCAGCTGTGGAACTTTCCATTTCATGTGAGGTGGTAGTGTGTCTCTGTACAATTTGCTTTGACAAAAATAGTATTTATATAAAGTGGAAAATTCCACTTGCAGAGTGAGAGGAAATCTTGGCGACCTTCTTTTCCCAGAATTTGCAATTGCTACTGTATTGAAAACTACTAAAATGTTCAATTGTCAACAATTAGAATTGACAGAAGCGTAAATGTGAAGTTTTTCTGCTGTACTTGTCTGCAGGAGTAGGCACATATTTCCTATCAGAGTGATTCTGTTAATGTTTTTATTGTTCTCTGCATTTCAAATGCAAAAAAAATGTAAGTACCATGGGAAAACAAAAATGTGAATTACAAAGCGAAATAAGTGTTCTTGTCTCTTACTAAGCTAAAGCTTTTTATTTCTCTACACAAAGAAGTATAGAGATATTTCTATATATTTCTATATTACTTTAAGCTTTTGACAATCCTGCTCATGGAGGGAGGACCCTCTTTTAGTGCTGTAGAGTGGACGTAATAAAATAAATGGCACTGGGGGCATCATTGATGTTAACTTGTAGCATATGTCTCTGCTTTTGTTTGCTTCTGTTAAATTTTGAGTTACTGATCACTTGACCAAAACTTGTGATAAAACTATTTCTGAAAAACATAGCTTCCTTGAAATCAAGCAAGGCCATATTTGTATTTCATAAAAGCTTAATACTGGCTACGAATATCTTATTGCAATTTGTCTTTAACAGCTGCAATCATAACACCCATTGCTGATCATTTAATCCTCTCCTTGTCAATGTGGAATTGCTTCTCTTATACATATAACACTTTTATTTAGTCTTGATACAAATGCATGTGCAATTGAGATACCCAAATTCTCTTGGGAGATTATATCCAGTCTGGTTCAGCTCACAAAGGCTGCTGCTGTGAATATTAAATATCACTCAGAATAATCTTGGTGTCAAGAAACTTTCCCTGATGATCAGACCTGTTTTTCTCAGTTATGTCTCTTTTTTTCTAGTTCTCTCTAGTCTACAAACCTTTCAGAAGTCTTTCAAATGCCCAGTCTTTCCTCTTGCCTCTGTGTCTGTTGTGTATTGCTTCTAGGGTGTCCATATTTAACTTTTTGTATTTTCTAGACTTCCCAGAGCTTTCTTCTTATATTGCTTTGCCTCAGCCTCTTTTCAATTTGTAAATCCTTTCCAAGTTAAAAGGTACTTGCTTCTTCAATTTAATAAGCTTTATCAGGCAGGGACTGATAACTCATGCTTTTTGTAAAGGATACATTGGTACTTTGAGCTTTGTCCCCTTATGCTATGGCCAGCTTATTGTGCTTCATATGTGCTGGTCTTATACAGAAGAGAGAACTAGGGCTTTTCCTCCTTCATCTTAATTGCTACTCTGGCAGGTCAGTTCCTTGCTCTTGCTACTGAAATGTTACTTGGAAACACATCAAATGTTTTCACTATTTACAACTTTTTTTCATATTTGCCACTGCCTGACCAAGGTAATCTTTAAAAAGCTTTTCAGGCAGAATGTCCAGATACTTTTATTTTCTTTAGTTTTTGTTTGTGTCTTATTTTAACTCTGCACTGCTGCCTGATGGTTTGATTTATCAGTCTATAATCTATACCTAACCCAACATACAAAGATCCGGTGGTCCTAGATCAATTAAACATTTTCTCAACTGCTTTGTTTGAATATGCACATGCAGAAATACAAGTACTTGTCTAGACCTCTCTACTTGTAGGCATAGATGTTTACTAGTTGAAGTTTTCTAGTTTGTATCCCACTGGAATCAAGCTGCTCTTATGTTTTCTTCTTATTCCTATCTTAATTAATTTTTCCTGTCCTTCATGATGGTTACCAAGATTTAAATGCTGTGCTGCAGGTGAAATGTCATGCTATACTACCTCTCAATTTGTGTTGGAGACTTATCTCTACTTTTTTTTCCATGTCAAATGCTGACTCTTCTGCAGATCATTGTTGCAAACAGTGTTGTTATATCTGGGAAAAATAAAATGTTTATGGCTATCTTCTATTCTGGCTCCAGTGTTTTCTAAAGATGTACCTATCTTTTTTTAATTGAGGTATCAAACATCTTACTCTATCCAAATATGCATTCCATAAAGCATTTAAAATATGTGACATACATTTCTGTTCTTCTAGAAATGACATTGAGGATTAAAGTGTGCTTTGCATGACCCATTATTTTTGTGTATCTTTCAGAAATGATGTATCACGAAACTGACAAAAAGCAAATCAAGCAAAACTTAATACATGTCACATCTTTAAGGGGTAGATTTAGAATACTTTACATATATTTTTCCCTCTAGTGTAAACATTCTGATGCTGGCATTTGAACTTATTCTTCTCTTTCCTGATCTATCCTCCAGTCTGACTACACCTTTTAAAATACCTAATGATTTTTTTCCTTTAGAAGCAGTTAATGCCATCATGCATCTTCCTGACGAAAGCGCATAAAACCAAGTTAATTTTAAGTTCAGTTCAGTTGCTTGATTTTCTCTTGTGCTGGTAAACATATGCTATAGCTACAAAAAAGTTTCATCCAAACTCTAACATCACATACTTCCAGGGAATGGTTTTGAAAAGTCTGAAAAAAACAACACAAATTCCAAGAGTATAAGTTCTGCCCATGGAAATGGAAGGAGAACATTTAGGCTGTCTGTTGTAAGTGGCTGCGTTAAAAATGTGGGTTCCTTCTGTAGGTGATTTGACCTTCAACCGAAAAATGCAGATTCAGAGCTACCTGCTTAAGGAATTTCAGCTCCTAAATTAGGGACTTTGGTTAGAGTCCTTAGATTATATAGCGGTGAGTGTATTCTGGAGTATGGTTTCACTCTGAAAGGCTGTATGTATTGCAGAAATATATGGCATATTTTAAACTTATTGTGGAATGCATGCTTAACTGTGAAACCATGACTGGTGTATGCACAGGAATTCATAAGCCGTGACTTTAACTAAGAAACCATTCTTTCATCTTTTTCTTTGCAAGTTTCTCTTGCCAAATTTAGCATGCTACCATAGAAGGAACTATTTATGCAAGGAGATGTTATGATTTAGGACATTTGCACACAAATGAATGAAGAGCTGCAATGTGTAGTGCAGAATATATGGTAATAGATAGAAGAGTGGGTAAGCTGTGATCCTCTCTCTGGACTGCAAGTCATTCTGCATGACTTGCTTGCTGTGGTCCTACTATAAATGCTGCTTTCTGTGTAATGTTGCAGCTGTTTGCCTCTTTCCATTCTGTGTTCATATATTTCATGTCTTCACTGGGTTTCCCTGTGCAGCAATTAAAGAGCTATTAGTCAACAAAGAGCATGTAGCAGTTTCTGTTTATGTAGTATGGACGCGAAGACACAAAACTACATTAACAAATACCATGGTACCTCCTCTTACTATTGCTTTACGTTGAGAACTGCTGGCTATAGCATATGACCTGGCAGCTGTTGTTTCTACACAGAGCTCCTCCAGTGGAAATTAATCGACCAGATTTCACACTTGTACTGTTGCTAATCCTAGTGACTCTGCAGACTTAAAAGGAATGATGATGGATTTGCACCAGGGTGACAGATCCAAGTTTGGACCATTTGCTGGAGTTTTGTACATCACATGTTGTACCTTCAGGCCTTAAGTTTATAGAATCAAAGAATCATAAATAGGGTTGGAAAGGACCTTAAGATCATCTAGTTCCAACCCCCCTGCCATGGGCAGAGACACCTCGCACTAAACCATGTCACCCAAGGCTCTGTCCAACCTGGCCTTGAACACCGCCAGGGATGGAGCATTCATAACTTCCCTGGGCAACCCATTCCAATGCCTCACCACCCTTACAGTAAAGAACTTCTTCCTTTTATCCAATCTAAACTTCCCCTATTTAAGTTTTGTCCTTTCACTACAGTCCCTAATGCAGAGTCCCTCCCCAGCATCCCTGTGTGCCCCCTTCAGATACTGGAAGGCTGCTGTGAGGTCTCCACACAGCCTTCTTTCCTCCAGGCTGAACAGCCCCAACTTAGATTTATTAGTTCATAGATTTATTTTAAATGGATCATACTGATGGATCAGTATCCTTCTGAGTTACTGTACATCAAATAGTTTTAAACCAGAAACTTCAGGTAGATAATTAAAATGAATGAAAATTGACTAGAAACTGTAACTGAGAGAAACTGATGAAATGTCTGAGATTTGATCAACTTAATCTATGGTCATTGTTTTGTTTCCTGGTGTTTCCCTCATGCTGTAAAGTACTGGTTCAAATACCTCTTCAACCGTAAGATTTTTTAAAGTATGTAAAAGATGTCTTTCTGTTCATAGGAGGATAAAGGCCTTGTTCATGGGAATGTCTGTGCAAAAAACATCTTGCTTATCAGAGAGGAAGACAGGAAGTCTGGAAATCTTCCATTTATAAAACTAAGTGATCCTGGCATCAGTATTACAGTCTTGCCAAGAGATAGTAAGTCTTCGTGTCAGCTTTCTTGTTTAATGCTTTTGACTTGAAAAATAAGTTTGGGGTGGGTTTGTTTTTCTGACCACCGTCTCGGGTACTTCTGTTACAAAAAGTTCCTTCATCCGTATGTCATTTTGAAGTAATCTCTGCAGTCCTAGTCAGCAGTTTTGGTGTATCTTCTTTATCAACAAATAGCTACAGGAAA
>JANHGB010010885.1:0-15273 GCA_026283785.1 Coracopsis vasa
ACAGGAGCAAAACCAAATGAAGTTCATTGAGTAGACCAGCCAGCTGCACAGTAACCAGAAAACATACATAAACAAGGAGGTTTGTTCATCAGATACTGGCATACAGGTGCACAAGTGAAACCAGTTACAAGATTGTTCGGTCATCCATACAGAAAAGGAGACCAGTCACAACTACACACATTTAGACAGTTTTTGTTGAAAGTACTATTTTATTAAATCTCAGAAGTTTCTCAAGTCCATCTAATTTTCACTTAATATAAGGTTCCAAAATAGTCCTGATGAATACTCCCCAGTACCAGGAACACCAGTGCTCAATCTCCAGCCCAGGGACAGATAAACCTGATAGGTACATTTCAGAGCCCCTGACATTTCACTGCTAATAGTTAAGGAAGTAACAAGAACATCAGTCTCAAGGAGCACGTGCAACTTACATGTAGTTTGATTTGCCATATGTTGCCAGAAAAAAATCTTTGTCTTGGTCCAATTCATACTGAAGAGGAAAAATGCAGTAAGAATACATTTTCAAGAACAAAAAAACCCCTCCTTTCCTTCAGCTCATTCACACCTCACACCACATAATGAGCTTCAGGAGAAACTGCAAGCTAAATATGCACGTGTATGTGAATTTATGAGGCACTCTGTGGAACTATCTGCAGCTAAGCGAGATAAACAATAATGCCTACACCATAAACATAATTTATCGGAATGACTCCTATTTTGTTGAACAGTTGCATTGAACATTATACCGTTCTGGCTGTATTTATTTCCGCCTTTGGTCTACTCTGATGCAACTCCTCTGCAGAATAGGAAGGCAGAGTAGTGTGGCATTTACTGCACTTTTCTTTACAGAAAGAAAACCCCGAACAGACCTTCCAGACTTTAAATCCATTTTTCTGCTGGAGCAGTGTGAAAGTAGGTTCCCTTAAACCAAGAATATGATCCAAAGATAAAGTCAAATCAATGCTGGCATGGTTTGTATTTGTTGTATTTCTCAAACATCTTTGTAATACTCATGCTGTGCTAGTACATGGTGATCACTATAAATGGCAATGACTAGGCAGCTAATTACAGTTTCAGAAGATATTAGCAATCGGTATAATAGCACTCATACATGTTCCGGTGGGCACAATACACTGTTTATATCCATAAGCACAGACACAGTAACCTCATAACCTAAGAGATGATACAGTAAGTAGAATAGTCACATGCTGCAGGACTTACATCTACCTGTGGTACCAGAAAAGAGTGGAGTGCATGAACATTCATTATGGAGGCAAAATGTCTTCCTAAATCTCCCATGGGCCCTCTAAGTGTGAACTGAATTACAAACTCAAAATTCTTTCACTTCTACCTAAATTGCTGCCTTTCACAAAGGAAGTGTTACAGAAACTCACTGGATATTTTTAATCTGGTCGACCTGGTGGTCCTCAAATACACCAAATACAAACACATATCCCAACTCATAAGGGCATGACAACTTGGCTGCATTAAGTCCCTACTATTCCAACCTTGGTTTCACTGGGAAAGGGCAAGGATCAGAGAAGACATAGGACAGCACCCAGCTGACTTCTCTTCTGGGTGATCAAGACCCCAGGAATTTGGGACACATATGTTCAATTTAGTTACAGACATTACTGCAGACTCCAACTTTCTTGTCTTCTTTACAAGCTTTGCTTCATGCTCAGCAGAGTCAGCAGAAAGTATTTATTACTGTGTAATATCATACTTCATCACACCCACTTAACATGAAAAATACTGAATCACAAAAAAAGCAAGGCTTTGTGAGAAGCATATATCTTCAAAGAAATTGCCAGAAATGCTCATTAAAGTAAAAATAAAAATGTGGATAAATCAACTGAAATTAATTTCTATATGTACTTTATGACAAACTTCATCACTTGCATTACTTACTTTTAAATGGAAGATCAAAATGTACCCTACGTTTAGCAACGTAACATCTTCCCTAAAATTTGTACATACTACAGAAACATAGGGTAAAAACACCTGAGGAAAAACATTGTTAAAGCAATCTTGTTTGGTTGCTGGGTTTTTTTTCACTGTATTTAGGACATGTTTCTTCCTTTTGTTTTGTTTTCAGTTACCATCATATTAAAAAAAAAAAAGTAAATCTAACCTATATATTTGGTTTGTTTTGTACAACTGCTGATTTAATTACATATAGCATATAACTCTTCCTTTTCTGTGCCATTGTTTCATGACATACTTGAAGCCAACTTCTAGAAAGCTTAAAAGTTCACAACCTGATTGTGTTCCCACACTGAGCTACTTCACTGACATCATTAGGTTACATGAGAGTAAAGTAGAGCATGGTGAAAACCTTAGTGAGCTGAGTTTATGTAGATTGGATTCTACATTATTTGTAAAGCCAAATTAAACGAAATGAAAAAACAGATTTAAACTTTACCTTTCTAAAATCATTCTTTTTCCTTTTGTTACTCCCTAGGAAGCTTCTACTGTATTCCCAAAATAGCAAACCAAAATTATCATGAAAACCCACACAGACACAAAGTACCTGAATTTCATAACCAGTAAACAAAACCCCTGTAAGGCCGTTCAGGATGCACAAGAACTCTTCTCAGTTTTCTCTAAAGATAACAGAATACTTTTCCTGGGTTCAGCAGTAGCAGTCATTTTTCCCCTTCTTAGTAGCTTGTGCAGTGCTGTGGTTTTGACTTTCGGCCTGGGAACAACTCTGATAACACCTATGTTTTTAGTTGTAGCTCAGTAATGTTTAGTCTGAGCAAGGGCTTTCTGAGTCTCATGCTCTGCCATGAGCAGAAGCCAGGAAGCATGAGGGGAAGCATGAGGGGAAGCCGGGAGGAAGCAGAGACAGGACACCTGGCCCAAACTAGCCAAAGAGGTATTCCATACCATAGCACATCATGCCCAGTATATAAACTGGGGGCAGTTACCCAGAAGGGGTAGATCACTGCTTGGGTCGGGCTGGGTATTGGTCGGCGGTTGGTGAGCAGTTGTATTCTCTTGTTATTTCCCTTATCGTTATTATTATTGGTGGTAGCAGCAGTGATTTGTGTTACACCTTAGTTACTGGACTGTTCTTATCTCAACCCATGGGAGTTACATTCTTTCGATTCTCCTCCCCATCCCTTCAGGTGCTGGGGGAGGAAAGGGGAGAGTGAGCGAGCAGCTGCGTGGTTCTGGGTTGCCACCTGGGCTTAAACCATGACACACTTTAAAAGGATGCATCTTGAAACTAATGCATTAGCTATGCTGTGCAAGAAAGCAGTTATTTAGGAAAAAACGGAAAAAACAGAAGAAAAGAAATCTTATCAGAGCATTACAAGATGACTGAAAGAGCAGACCGGGGAACCCATTCTGCCACCTAAACACAGCAACCTGGTGCCGTGTGAAATGCCCCACAGTATCCTTCATGACATCCCAGATACCTCTCCATGAAGGTGTCGCTCCTTTCATTAGTTCCTTGCTTTCCATGTATACAATGCCTTACATTGTATCTGACACTTTAAAGGCCTGATGCAGAGCCCATTGATTTCATCCCAATGTTCCATATTAGGGCTGGAATGAGCACATTCATACATTCCTTCTTTGCTTCACCCTGAATTTCATGCGTGCTCTGCCGTCCAGCCAGCCTAGAAATTACAAAAGCTGCTGCCTGTAACATTAATGCTTTACCCACAAAATGAATGTGATCCATCTTCATTGTCTCCCCAGAAAAAAGTTTTGATACTCCCATTTTTTCTACAAACAAAATCAACATATAATTTATGTTTGCAAGCAAAGTGATTTTATGGTATTTCTCTTTGTTGACAGAATGATTGGAATAAAATTACATCCTGTTGACAAAAAATGCGATGAAATGTCGTTTGTGAACATTATGAACAAAAGAGTTTGACAAAACGCAGTTTGCCGATGGGATGTAGTAAAAGTTTTAACAAAATGAATTCTGTCTGTCTGCTATTTGTCCAAGGAATGACATGTGAAGTTTTTCAAAATCCACCACGTCAAAAGAGAAAGTAAAAATTTCACCTATAAAAGGAGTAAACGCTGCTGTTACAGAAGCCATTCCTTATGGTGTTTCAAACCATATGGCTCTAGGTCACCTCTATTTCTATAGGATTCTGTAACTTTTAATAGGAATATGCTGGATTCACATGTTTTGGTACATATCCATCCTACATAGCACCATTAAGTAACAGTCCTGGGCTTTCAGCTTTTTCTGGATTTTTGGTAAATTGATGGATAAGGCAGAACTTTGTGATTTTCAGGCATACCAGATATGTTTAAAGATACCAGTGTTCGTTCTTCGAAGGCAACAAGCCTCTGACAGCAGCATGAGTACTCACATAATTTAATTCCTTCAGAGCCTAAGCAACAGTCTGACAGCATCTGGAAAACGTGTGCCAAGCTGTTTTCTCTTTGAACTTTGATGCCTGACATCTTTACATGGACATGAACTCATATGAGGATGGACAGAAAGGGAGGGGAATCTCTCTTTGGTGGGCTCAAGTGAATGAGCTTAGACAAGGCTGATTTACCCTTGGTAGCAGAGGGCCTTTAGGTTAAAAGAAATTTGATGGCTCCACAGGGAGTGGGATATAAAAGCACAAGGCCCAGAACAAAGGGAATAGAGTTAATTATAAGAAGAAGTCACCATCATGAAATGGTTGAGCACAGAGCAAAAAGAGAGGCACAAAGAAAGGTTAAAGTGTGAAAGAAAGAAGCAAAGGTTGAAAAAAAAAATATATAAGCATCAACACATTAACAACAAATAGAAGAAAAAATAAAAATCACAGCATAAACAGAGCCAGCTTCACTGCTACCTTCTCTTCCTGCTGATCTGTCATTAGGTCTAAAGACTATAAACGAGACCAGCACAGGTGACTGCTCCTGGACAGGGAGATGGTTAAGAGGACAAGCTTCTCTACAGAGATGGTATGGGGACAGACTTGGCCAGGCCGGTCCCTGCACACAAGGCTGTCAGTGCTCCCAAGGCTTCAGCTGGTTGTGAGAGAACATCTCTTTCTCTCCAGATAGATGAAAATGAAAGAAAAACTATAATCCCACCAGCACTAGAGAAACTCAGTCTGATCTTCCACTGTGTTGTAAAGGGATCCCATGGTGGGACTTTGACTATATCTTGCAGCACATCAGCTAGCCTGGGCATGCAGCACACTTACGTCTATTAAATCCTCCTATGGCTAAGCAAGGAGGTAAAGCAGCAATACAGAAAGAGTCCGGTTACATCCCGAACGAAGACATACTTTCAAGTGTTCACAAGTTTGAGCTTTTCAAGTCATTGGGGCTTCACACAGTCAGAAGGACTCCAGTCCTGAACTTTAGTGTCAGTGAGATAAAAGATTCTGTGAGGTTTGGGCCACCAAAGAGCTTGTCAGACTTGCTTCTGGCACACCAAGGCTGTGTAAATGATGTTCAGCTCAGTTCTGCATGGATTAAAGATCTGGAGGAGACCCATCTCTGTATGGATTGGCCAGTCCCTGTACAAATGTTAACAGCAGTGATATAAGTTTACATTCATCAGTAAATGCTTCTTAGACCTAAAAATACAATTAATTGCACTGCTTGCACTAAGGATTTTGTTCTTTTCCCCCATCCTTCTTCTCCCCCGCTCCCCCCGGTGAGGGAGAAGGGAGCTGATGTGGTAAATGTTTTTTCCTTGATTTTTTCCCTTACAAAAGTATAAATGAGATTAAAAAGTAAGAAATGTTCAAACGTAATCAGCACACACATACATTCTAAAGAAAATAGCAAATTAAATGCAAAGCCTATGCTAATGCATCATCCAGGTTGAGATTTTAATTGCAAAAAGTCAGGAAATGTGAAGTTATGGTTCTCGCAGTAATCATCACTCAGCCCCTTGAACACAGTTAGGATTTGTATTCCAGGCAGCGTGCAGCGTTAACTTGAACACCAGCGTATAGATCTGTTCTCTGCTTTCATTACAGTTGCTGGGGGAACCATAATTCTGCATTTGCTGACTTTTGCTCAATTAATTTTTTTCCTTATTGCTCTGCTATGAGGTTCTTGCATTTAATTTCACTGTATTAAAACAAAAAACCCAAAGCAACAGTAACAACAAAACCCCCACATAAAACAATGAAAAGAAACCAGAACTTTCCCTAACGTTACAATTAGGAGATATTCCATTCTGTCCATGCATCCTAAGGCTAATGTAGGACAATGCAATCATTTTAAAGCACAGATACATGAATAATAATAGCAACACTAGTAATAGTTAACACTAATAACAACAACAACAACAATAGATGCTTATACATGGAGCTTTGCCTCATTGTGAAGTGAGTACAAGAAGGTCAGGCATTTGGGAAGCTGTGGACAAGCCTTATTTCAACCCAGTATGATGACTGTACTGATATTACACTTGTTTGCAATGAAGGCAATGCTGAGGTCCCATTCTGGGGGAACAGTTCCCATCGAGCCTGTCTCAGAAGCACCACAAAAGCAAATTTTGTGCCCCCCCACCCGCTCAGCTCTTCAGTACCTCTGAGGATAATTTTGTCTGTAATCCTCCAACAACATACTTGCCATGGGATACACCTTCCTGGAGCACTGCCTGGCTGACCTGCAGGAGCAACCTTAAAAGTAATTAATTCCAGTAGCCTGAGAAATGAGTTGGAAAGCAATGCTTAGAGTAGGTATTTTCCTACACTGAAATAAAGGAGTCATCAATCTCAGCTTCACCTCTGATGTATATTTCAAGGCACACCTGCAGACAGACACGAAGTAAGCCTCACTAGCATAATGACATGGTCATCTTTGCGCTAGCAGAGCCCTGCACCATTGTGCCCTGTCCTTACCCATTTCATTGTGAGATGGGCTTTTGCAATGTGCCTACAGGATGCATGGGATGCTTCAATGTCAGATTTCCAAAGTGACTGAAGGTTATGAAGATGAATAGAAGCCCACTGAGCACCTGAATAACTGAGCACTTGGGCAAATCCCACTAATCCCACCTTTCTATTATAGCTCATATGCATATAAAATCTATTCCTAGGAAAAGCCAGCCCCCAGAAATCACCATTCTCATGCAAAATGTCATGCCAAGGGTTCCCTTTTTCTTACAGCAGTAGGTCTGCAGGTCAGACAGATCCATTAACCGCAGCTAGAACAGCCCTCACCCAGAAGCTGCATACACATAAGTCTCCTGAGCTGAGAAGATATCAGTATTATCACTCATTTGATAAATCTTGACATTTTTTTCATAAAATTATTTCACATTTTACAGCTTTATGTTAGCTTAAGTGCAAATGGGAAATACAGGTGCCACTTGCCCTTTGTAAGGTCTCTAATAAACTCTCTGCTCACCATGGAAAGAGTAGGTTTTGTGCTGTTAGATCAGCACAGCCAAAGGACAGCCCTGATCTCTAAATTAAAAAGAGCTATCAGACTTACATGGTCCCATCAACTGCTAGGTTTGTTGCAGACAAATATACTTTTTTATCTTGCAAATATATGAAATATTTTTCAAACACATCTATTCAGATCTTTCCTCCTTTCTCTTTTACCTTTTTCCATTGTAAAGAGAAGGGAAATAAGAATTGCTAAGAAGGGAGAGAAAGAGTTATGCAGAAAAAACTCCATTTTAAAATCCAAGTTTGGTTTTTTTTACTCCTTCCCTGAAATATGTTTGTGTGGTTGAACTACAAGCCTGTAAGTCAGCCTGTTCATTGGACTTTGGATGCAAAGAGAGCATCCAGCCAGAGGTAAGCATCCAAGGTACCTGGCAGAAAACAGGATCAGACAGAACAGATGGCAGATCCTGACCATGCCAGAGGGAAGAAATGGTGTTGCCAAAAGTGTAAATAGTTCATGCAAGTCTATTTGCTGCTTTGTGCCAATTTTCCCAAACCATAGTCAGAAGAGTCCTAATTCCCTGTAGTCATGTCAAGTGGCCTATAGTTGATCACAGTATTGCACCATTCTTTCTACGCATTTAAATTAAAAGCATGATGGTGACATAGTGAAAAAATTTACAGAGGTCCACTGATCTAAAAGATGCTTTTGGAGAAATGCCTCATGTAAATAAGACAGTGAGCCATGGAAATAATTCTAACAGAGGTCATGAAGAGAAGCACTTCTAAGCAGTCATGCAGACTCTAGACATAGTGCCATGAACGGCTTATTTCAGCGGTAAGGAACCAGCTACAGTGGACCCAGGGCAGTTCCATCATGGAAAGGAACAAGTGCCACCTTCCAGCTTTCCATACTAAAGAAAGGGGCTGAACTACCTGAAACATGTCACCAATTAGAAAATCTAGGTTGTAACTAGAAAGGGGCAAGCAGAATTTTGGTATGCCCCACAGGCATCAGCTCTTATAAATGCCTATGCCTTTAGACAGGACCACTGACAACCTTAGGACTAATAAAGAGGAGAGTATGGAAATCAGTATCAGGTGCTACCTGGACTATGGTGCTTCCTTAGTGCTTTGTAGCTGAAAAGAAGGAGGGAGAAAAAAGAAATTAAGAGTCCAGAGGTGCAAGAATGGTGAAGATAGAGGAGGCTGTATGCTCAGGCTGGGTGCACCCAGGAGGAGGCAAATGCCAGGAGACACAAGGGATGTGCAATCAATGGATGTGTGAGGGCAATGATCAAGTGCTATTCTATTCCTAGGACAGCAGATTTTCACCTAAAGAGAATGGAAATCACTACTCTCTAACAGTGACACCTTAGACAACTTACCAAACCTGGTCCATAGAAAGGCTCCCCAGGAGATGAGCTATATCAGTAATACAGACCTACGTGTTGAGAGGTGGAAAGTTGTAGGGGACGCTAACCAGCTCCCTCAGCAACCCCCTTATGAATATATTGCTCTCTCTTACTACTGGTTGCATCTGTTTTTGCAAAGTATGGGCTGTCCAGGAGCCGGCAGTGCGTCCCTGTGGCAGAGGAAGGTTACTCTGAAACTTCCCTTTCCAATTTCTGCTCCAGATTTCACTTTGAAAATCCAACAATTTAAAACAAAACAAAAGCACCTCACAGAGTGATACCAAAGGACAAAGTTATTTTAGGAACACAATTTTAATCAGTGCAGCACCAGCATTTAAATCTGCTGCTGTGCTGACATCAGTGGGGAGAGAAGAATAATTAAAAACAAGGAGTCCAGGGGGACTGGCAGTTTTGGAAATGAATCTACACCTGTGTCACCTTAATGTGGGATTACTGCAATTCACCCTTGATGCAGAAACTGGGGGGGGAAGCAAGAGCTGTCAGGTGGCTTGTTAGGAAGAGTTTTGCAGCTACAGCGTGACACCTCTGCTCTACGCGGTATAATGGCTAACAACTGATTTCCATCTGACTCCCTGCATTAGGGACTCAGCAAATGAGTCACCTCACTTTTTATTTCCATGTGAGTCCATGGTGTCCAGATTACTGAGAAGACAAATGAAATCAATAGCATCTCTGTTCCCAAACAGATTTACTATTAAAACAAAGCGGCAAGGGAACAGAAAGGGTACAGCAAACAAGGGTGACCGCTCACCAGATACAGATGACATGTGCTGTGTACACTCCCTCGTCAGGAAACCAACTCTTCCAAAGTGCACTAATATCTCATCTCTACGTACCCAGCCTTTCCCTGCCACAGGGACAGACAACACCCCAGGCTTAGCCTCCACATGGAGCCAAAGCCATGGGCAAGCAAGCTGCTAGGATCATCCCCTGGGTCCTGGCAGGGAAAAATCCCTTCAAGAGCATCCCCCATCACACAGCAGCCCCTGTTGCCCTTCATCTGGGAGCAGCTACCAGCCAGGCAGGAAGGATCCATGAGAATCACTTGGACATCCAACCTGCATCCAACCTAGCAGCACACTGCAATGCAGGAAGCTCAGGAGATGGCACTCACAGTCTTTGCTACCATGTGTGCTGGTGCTTCTTAATCAGCTATGCAAATCAGGACAGCATTTGGGTGAAGTTTCAGAACTGTATTTGCCTAAAACACTTGCTTTCCATGAGATAAAAGTTACACTGAAAGCCTGAGGACATTTGTGCTTGTCAGAAGTTTCTCGTTTCTCATTGCTATGTGTTGTTAAGAAAGGAATTCTTTATTCTTGGCTGCAGCCCATAACTCTGTAGTAAAAGGTTGGTGATATTTTTCAACCTAAAGCTGGCATTCATTGGTGTTTCAGAGAAATTGCATTTCAAACTGAACCTGAAAAAAAACCAAACCTAAAATTCCCTAAACTTTTAAAACCTTTTCTCAGACACTTGAAAATGAAACATTTCTGTATAAAATCCTTCCGAGATGTCTCCCCTTTTCTGGAAGGCTCGAGCAAACCACAAGTGAAGTAAAAAGTCACACTTTGGATCGAAAAAAAAAATTGTACTGCAACAAAACCACTTTTTCCACCCAGATTTTCAGCAGGGCCATCATTCAACCCTGGGATATAGCTACATTTTCTGCAGGGCATTAAAGAGCTGAGCTGTATCCGCTAGGAGCAAGGTGGCAAAATAAAACCATCTCTGTGAGTGAAACGGGCCGTGACAGTAGAAGTGTAGTTTGAGCCTTAAAAACTCCTGCCAGCAGAGCTGTATCACTTTGGATCCCCCCCAGCACACTGCGGGCTGAGAAGCACTTTGCATCCTCAGCACAGGCAGGGAATGGGATGCACTGAACACAAGTGAGTGTGTGAGCAGCCGGATGAACCACTGCTGCAGCTGATGGTGTGTCTACACAGGTTTTGTTTCAGCCGTGCTCCTGGGCCCAAAGGGTTCTGTTGCCCAGGTAGAGCGCAGTACTCACACATCAAGGACAAAGTGTTTTCTCAGCTCACCAGCAAGTTTTCCTCTTGGAGAGATGTAAACATCTGCAAACAGAACCCAGCCTCCATCAGCAAAATATTCTTGCACAGACCAACACAAAGTCCTCTTTCCTTGGTGGGAGAATTGGAGGCATTTATGTGTCTGCAGCATCCTTGGAGAGATAATTGTAAGTAACCTCCTTGCTGCCAAGCACAATATTGCTGCAGCCAGTAATAATACTCAGACAGCTTTTAACAGAGCACATGATGACTTTAAGCATGAATCTGTCTTCACAACACCTCTGGAAGATAAAGCAAAGGTGAAGACAGTGAAGCTAAGTGAGCTAAAGAGCTCTAAGCTCAGTGCTGCGCTGTCACATGCCCTGGATGGGTAGGAGATCAGGCCCACTGAACAAGCAGACATTATACATAATTTACCACGCAAAAACTTTTGTAAAACAGGGAAAATCTCACCTACCCTGATTCTAGGGATATAACAAATCAGTGCTTGATACTTTTTTAAACTAATTTTTGTTCTACCTGACGGCTTCTTTGCAGAGTGCTTGAGTATTTAACCAACTTAGATCAAGTATTTTCACACAGGTACATAAATCAACGATTGGCAGGAGGCGGCAATTACTAGAAGCCTTTGGCTCTTAGTGTACATGGAGGAGTCAAAGAGGAGAGCTGGTGGTTTTCCATCACCCACAGTCCCTTCATCCAGGCTGACCTCCATAGCCCGCTTCTTGGCACAGCCTCTGCTGCAGCAGCCGCCAGGAGATGGACTCTGAAGCTATAAACCACACACACAGTCTCACATACAGACCTGTGCAAACAACAGGACAGGAAAACATCAGGCAGGTACCCTTTCTGCACAAGTACATGGCACAACTGAAAGCTGAAGGAGGAGAAGTCTTCGGCTCTTACCAGCATTACTTACAATTCACAGGCACCTGGTTAGCTATTACCAATCTGGTTGCTGTTGTGCTAACTCCTGCTAAATTACCCCAGTGGTGCCAGCTAACACCAGAGATTTCACATGCCATTTGAACAGAGAAGGCTCAAAAGTCAGCCAGCAGAGCTGATGAAAAGCAAATCACCGAGTCAGTTTACTACCAATGAGCTCTATTAAGTGACTGTAATGCAGTTCATAGCCCTGGAGTAGTCACTGTCCCTCACTAATCTAATGGTGGTATTGACAAGGATCATTTACACAGCTTCCCTTAAAGGTTACTGCTATTTGTCAGGGACTCTCTGTGCTCTGGACGCACACACAGTTCTTATTCAGATCCTAGGCTTGTCCATCCTCACTGCAGAGCTGTGGTCCCAGGCAGTACCGACTCCTCTCTGCACAAGGTCACCTCACTGCACCAGGTGCTGGGCATCCATATCTTCCAAACATCTGTTAGAGACTAACAGGGGACAGAACAAACCTATCCTAAGGGCTGAATGAGTGCAGGGAAATCGGTTGTTTGACAGCAGTACCTTGCAGCTAGGTATCAGTTAATCTGCATAAAGCCTACCCAGCTGCTCTCAGGGTCAGTGGACATATTCCCCTAATGATCCGGCCATATCGCAGAGTTGTAGTTTTATGTCCTTGATCATTAAGTGCAACCACAGCTTCATTTTACATCTTCTATGTAAAGAAAAACCCCAGTAGTCCCTCAGGCATCATCTCTGAGCTTTAACAAGCAAGATTTAGCTTCAGGATTTTAAATACATGGATCTTTCTGGCTAAAATGTCAGCCGCATTCCTTCTTTGTTTTATAATGATGATCTGAACTGTCCAGACATCACTGCCTCTATCTGGAGGAAGTCTCTTCTCTTCAACATCCAGCTCTGTCCAGAAAATGAAGCAAAATCACAGCAACAAAGCCCTCCTGATGCAGATGAAAGACAAAAGCTAATGCAGACAATGGGTAATTTAAACCCTATTAGCACTTGCAATGTAAATAGATAAATGATAGAAACACTATTTGAAGCGTAGAATGATCTTGGTCTTTTAAAAATAGATTCACTTAAAAAACCCAAAACAAAACAAAAAGCTGTTGATATTCTACTTAACTTCCCACCTCACTTTACGTATACAGCCAGAAGCTCCAAAGTGGTGAGGACCACTTCTTGAGATAGTCTCACTGTAAGGGAGGATCAGAGAGGTCCTTGGGATGTAATCCCCAGCAAAGAGGGATGAGATTAGGAGAGAGGCAGTGAGGGAACGTCTCACACTGCTGACTCTTTCCAGCCTCTTGTCATCGCTCCACGCACTCCAATGGACATCTGATTTGAACAACTTGCTCCTCCGGGCAGAAACAGGCTCTGTGCTTGGAGGTGTCTGCAGGAGGACCTCTAAAACCACTGTGTAACAGAGCTTGCTCACTCACTCCTTCCTCAAAGCAGCTTTCAGGTACCTGGCTCCTGCCCAGCTCCAGGTCCACAGGTAACCTCGTGGTGGAGCTAAACCAGGTTCGTGGTGTTCAGTGTCCCCATCTAGTGGTCAAGTAAATGAAATTAGGATGCAAATCCAGTGCCTTTTAGAATTAACAATCTGAGAGATTTTCCACAAAATGCTCATTTGTGGAAAATGTAGGGCACCATGAAAACAAAACAAAACAAAAAAGACAGCAAAAGCAAAGGTAAAGTCCACAATAACAGTAATAATCTCCCTCAAAAATGTGTTCCCATTAAACAAGCGTGAGTGAAATCCCCCAGAGGAAACAGGCACAGAGACCAGAAACCTGAAGCTCACTTGCTGTCACTGGAGTAGACTTGTTGGGACAGACTGGAGAGAGAAGGCAAAAAACGTGGTCTCTGCATGTATGTGAGAAGGTGACCCATCTCTTTAATATTAAGAAAGCATCTGCCTGGATTTACCTCACTGCCCAGGCCCTTCGCTAACTTTTCAAGTGCAAAAACATCAGTTCCCCATCACAAACTCAGCACAGGCTCAGATCTCAGCTCCTGTCAGCTTTCAGCACAGAGGATGTCAAAAACCTGGGCAAGTCTAGCAAGAGTCTTACTTTGATGTGGGATATAACGACATCTCCTGCCCAGGGTGAGCCCAGCTGCTTCTCCTGGCTCTTTAGCCCTGGTTTTACTGGTGTATGGCTCTCTGGTGCCTTTGGGGAATTTCCCTGCATCCTGCGGGGCTCCTTGGGTCACTATTCAACTACTTCTTTAGAGACATGTCCCAAGACAAACAAACTGGTGTTTAATGTGCCCTGCTAGTGGTAGATTTCTACTGGAAACATAGACTAAGCATTTAAAATTGAGAGGCAAAGAGTTAGTATTTGTTGAAAAATTAGACCTATACTATGGGAGTTGAAAACACCATGAAGAATTACAGTATTATTCATTGCAGCACTGGTGGTCTCAGGCTAATATGGAGGTGAAGTCTGCAAAGAGAAGTGATAGATGTTATTAGGCCAATTTGAATAAGGTAGAAAGAAAAATTGGGGAAAAAAAAAAGGTTGTTTCTTCCTCTGTCTGACAAGAAACAGCAAAATCCAAACTAAATTCAGGCCAAATTTCCCTTAGTTCAACCTAATTATATTAGTTAATTTGTCCACTTGAGAGAATAGCATGGTTAGCATTTGCTGAGCAGAAAAGCATGTTAGCAAACGGATTGGGAGAAGAGAAGAGGAAAAAGTGGGTTAGGACCAGTCTAACACAAAGACTTCAGATAGCCAGTTTGTAATACCATGAAATCTGCCTCTATGGCTGAAGCTCTGATTTTCTGTACCTGTTAGACTTCTAAGCAGTTCTTGTGAAGAGTTTTGTGCGCTGAGAAGAGCTAAAAGCAGAGGTTCTGAGAGCAATTTTCAAGCTATAACTCTTCCCTAATTCCCAGATTCCCTAACTGTCCCTGTTAGGACAGGGAATCTATACCACATCAGTATAGAGTCCAGTGGAAAGGAATTGCTTTCCTGATTGTAGCTACTGAGCCGCAATGACAAATGCTGCTTGCACAGGTGGGGCAGGGTATGGTGCAGGGGTGGGCAGGGAAGATGCCCAAGGATCACAAGACTGCTTAATGCTGTTTCCCCAGAGGCAGCTTTGCAGCCACATTGAACAGGTTTAGTGAAAGTGAGAGACAAAACATAGAGCAGATAAGAAGTTTCAAGCTAGACTCACTCAGCAGAGCAACCTCCCTGCCTGCCCGGGGCTCTGCACGGTGATAATCCCTACTCACAAGGGGAACTAAACCTCTCCACATCTTCTACACAGCCTCGGGGAGCAAACCAGGCCCCGAGGCCACCCCTGCTTGCACCAGTGCCCAGCAGTCCGTGACTGCTCCTTCACAACGAGGGTTGCTATTTTCTCATTATTTCTCTTTTTATTCCTCTACACCACAAGCAGTGTTCAAGATCACGTCAAGGAGATGGAACACATCCTCACAGAAAGCTGAGGAAATCCACTCTGAAAGAGAATAGCCACCAAGAGTGCTCACAAACGTCTCTTTCTGTCTGGAGCTATAAAAACCCTGGGGTAATTCAC
>JANHGB010010885.1:35393-78956 GCA_026283785.1 Coracopsis vasa
ACAGTAAACATTGCTGTCAAAACCAAAGTCTGCATCTAGAGATAGGTCTGTATTTTTGATAATATTTGCAGTCAGTAAGAATGTGCCATCAGCACATAATTACAGACATGCACACTGTGACAAACAAACATGGAAATATGATTGACTGCAGCAAACCAGGAATACTTTAAATATGGGGTGTGTCTGCCTCTGCATAGTACATACAGTCACATCAGACTCCTTTGTGCAAACCAACTCACACAAAAAATATCCAGCCAAGTATTCTGGGTGAGCCTATAAATAATCCTTGTTTCCCAAGGCTGAGAAACACATGTTTTTTGGATAACCCCTGAAGAATCTGAGTCAAGATTTGGAGAACAGGCTAAGGCTTTTGCTTGCTTTATTAGTGCCTGCTTTGGAAGCACGGGGTGTCCAGAAAGAGCCAAGCACCTCCACTCTGGGAATCAGTCCTCAGCTAAAGGAAAAGTTGGATGCCAAGAAACAAAGGGACTCAGATTCATTAATGATGCTAGAAGTTTGTCCTCTGCATCAAAGCTATTTTAAAAATAGCAAGATTCTGTGTTCTCAGCATTTAGTGGTGTCGTAACAAATACTCCAGCTAGAATAAAGCTATAAGTATTGGTATCAGGTTTTGATGTGGCTGGGGTGAGCTATTGCTGGCCACTTATTCAGCCACAGCTCTTCCTGGCACATTCATAACTCATATTAACCATGCTGGTCTGTTCACACTAGTATGTTCACAGTGTATGGCCCATAGTGCTGCAACTAGTTTGAAAAACACTGAAGAATGTCCCCTTCGTCACTGGCATCTTCAGGTTTTGTTCCAAGTTCTGGCTTTCAAGAAAAGAGCAAGGTTTGAAATGGACATGGGTTCCTGGGATTGTACCTGCTCCTCCTTGGCAGTCTGCATGGTGGTCCTGAGATTGCAGACAAAGCCTGAGCTTCACACCCAAAGCCACTACACTTCCAAATTCATGGCGAAGGTAGTTTGCCTGGACACCCAATCTTCTTGGCTCAACAGTCAACATTTCAATCACTTCTCCAACTTGCATTTATAGAGAGCTTCTAGAGATTGAGTTAGTCCCAAACTGGGGTGAAATAAATATGCAGTTTCTCTGCAAGACAGAATGCTATTCTCTGGCTGGCTCTGAGAGGCTGATTGTGGGCGAGCCAGTGCAACCATCCCATTCTTCTCCAGCTGCCTGTGCCAAGGGCAGAGTACTGTGGGGGTTATTCACACAGCGCACTCCAGAGCATCTCCCTGCATGCAGGCTGGCGAGATAGGAGGGTGGATGATTGTTCAAGTGTGTCCAGGTGGTCCCTCCTGTCGTCTGGGAGAAGACAGTCTGACAACTACCTCCATGCCACTCATAAACAAGCTCCCCCCCCAGCTGTAAATTGGCTGCATTCAGATGCAGAAAGCTAATGAATCAGCTGCATGTAAAAATAAATAAATCCTAGGTCATAGAATTATAGAATCATAGAATCAGCTAGGTTGGAAAAGAGCTTTAAGATCATCAAGTCCAACTATTAGCCCGGGACTGCCAAGACCACCACTAAACCATGTCACTAAAGTATCACCTTTACATATCTGTTAAATACCTCCAGGGATGGTGACTCCACTACTGCCCAGGGCAGCCTGTTCCAATGTTTGACAACCCTTTTGGTTAATAGATTTTTCTAATATCCAATCTAAACCTCCCCTGGTGTAGCGTGAGGCCGTTGCCTCTTCTCCTATCACTTGTTACTTGGGAAAAGAGATCGACACCCCTCCTCACCACCACCGCAACCTCCTTTCAGGTAGCTGTAGAGTGATAAGGTCCCCCTGAGCCTTTTCTCCAGACTAAACCACCCCACTTCCCTCAGCTGCTCCTCATCACACTTGTGCTCCAGACCCTTCACAAGCTTCTTTGCCCTCCTCTGGCCCCACTCCAGCACCTCAACGTCTCTCTTGTAGTGAGGGGCCCAGAACTGAACACAGGATTCCAGGTGCAGTCTCACCAGTCCCCAGCACTATTGCTGATACGGATTAGGATGTCATTGTCCAGATCCCTCTGCAGAGCCTTCCTGCCCTCCAGCAGATCAATGCTCCCGCCCAACGTTGTGTCATCTGAAAACTTACTGAGGGTGCACTCGATCCCCTCACCCAGATCACTGATAAAGATATTAAACAGAACTGGTCCCAGTATTGAGCCCTGGGGATCATCAACTGGATTTAACTCCATTCACCACCATTTTTTGGGTTCAGTCATCCAGCCAGTTTTTTACCCAGCAAACAGTGCACCCATCCAAGCCATGACCAGCCAGTTTCTCCAGGAGAATGCTGTGGGAAATGGTGTCAAAGGCTTTACTAAAGTCCAGGTGGAAAATATCACAGCTTTTCCCTCATCCACTAAGCAGGTCAGCTTGTCATAGGAGAGCAGGTTGGTCAACCAGAGGCTGACTCTCATAAACCTCTGCTGACTGGGCCTGATCACGCTGTTGTCTGGATCCTTAACGCTGGAAAGGCATAAAGAAAGTGCAACCTTAATTCAGCACTCCCCTAATCTTCAATTGCAAAGTCACATACGCTATTTTCCATAGGACCCTGCTTCATTCAGTTCACAGAATAGATGGTGTTCACTTAATGAGCAGCTATTCAATATTTTATTTTCTCCTCACTCAGTGTGTTGCCCCAGGCATGATTTACTTGATGTAATTCAAACCTAGCTGTGCAGACAAAATTATTAATTTCAGCACAGCTTTTTTTCCTTTGGTACTCATCCTCTCAGCACTCCTGAGTGCTACACAAACAGCAAATATCATATTTTCATAATACCACAGCGAGGGTGTTTTCACAATACCCCAGTGTGATTAAATGGGGAGGAGGGATGGAATTATACTCTGGGTTTCACAGGTGCATAGAAAAAGCAGAGAGTCACATTAAAGGCCAAAGAACAAAAAATTTGGGCCACCCCCTTGACAATTTGAGTCCTGACTTTTGAAACTTCTTTACATAACGAAGAACATTCACACACTGAATATTTGAGGCAGGATTCCCATTGAGTCAATGCATCCATCATTGCTCAGGGATGGAGAAGACTTTGTAAGCCTCCTATCACAGGCAGCTATTTAGAAATCTTATCAAATTGGACTGAATAGGAATTGGGTTTCTTGAGTTCCTATTATAAAGCCGAGAACTCACTCCTCCGATAGTTAGAAACCATTTAATAACTTTCAGCCTAAATTTATTCATTGCCAGATTACACTCATTTGTCCTTATGCCAACATTGTCCTTCACCTTAAACAGTTCCTCTCCCTCTCTGGCATTTGCCTCCTCTGACAAATTTAGAGCAAGCAATCACATTTTTTCCTCTCTCGGCATTTGCCTTGAGGAGCTAAATGAGCTGCACTCCCTAAGCTGTCTCTCTCAAATTAAGCTGCCAAGTCCCCTGCTCACCCGAGGAACTGTTTTCCATACCTGTTCCAGCTTATGCTTATCTGCTCTGAGCGTGGCTGGCCAGGCTTTTACACAGCACCAGGCCTGCCCGCATGCACCCAGAGGAGGCTCAAGCAGTAACTAGTGGTAACTAGAGGACTTACAGATGCTTCTCTATCTGTCCTGGAAATGGTGTGTTAGAATCAGCCAAGGATGTGCACAGCTACACCACATAAGTAGCATCCCAGTGACCACAATCTACCAGCACATCACAATTTTGCTCTTTTTTAGTTTCTAGCAGAAATTCTCGGCATTGGTTGAAAAAATGTGTTTTGTACCACTAAATTTCAGCTTGTTCCTCTCCCCCCAGTCCTCTGGATTACCACTGCGTACCTCTGCTCCAGCATCCCAGCCCGACCTGTGATAGTGACGCTGCCCACACCACATCATTAGCTGCCTTTATTGGCAGACTATATACGTACATGTGTGTATATGAAGTAGCTTTTTGGATGTGTCTGCTCCTGACATCAATTTTAAAGAACACACCAGGAAAAGAAATCAGAGCAGCTGTTATGAAAGCACATGGATCAGATAGGAAAGCTCAGAATATTAGACATCCTGATTTGATACCTTTTGAAAAACCCCTGCACTGAGTGTATGTCAAATGTTCATCATCTATTTGACATGAAATAAATTACATTTTAATTTATGAGAAAATTACACTCATCATTAAAAGTGAGGCTGTCTCACTTACTCATGACATATATGCACCTTTTGGGGATTCATGTGTTTTTCTTTAAAGCGTGATTTGATGCATGCAAAGCTATTTGGAGTCATCTTTTTCAACAAAACATCTATCTTACATTTACATACCAAAATACCTGGTAAATAATGGCCAGACGAATTGAATGCAACTGGAGAAATACAACACAAATTTGAGAGAAAAAGGGAAAGCCTAGGCAAGAAATCCAAGAAAAGAGAATAAAAGCAAGGTAGTGAGCGTGTGACACGGTGACTTAACTGAAATAAATCATCCCCTGTTTGCACAGGCTGCTTGCTTTTCGGGCTGAAAAGTCTACATATTTCAGGCAGAATATGGCAAGGACGCGAATGCTCCCTACCCAGGGGTCGATGGCAGAACCACGCCAGGAGCAATGACTTACCCAGCAACCGTCACTGCCACCAGACCACAAGCTAAGCCTGGTGGAAGGCCCCAGCAGGTCATGGTGCTCCTCATTGCGCAGCTGATGAAGACCAGCGGACCTGTGACTGTGTCAGACTTTGTGTCGCCATCCTCTCTGCAGATAGCCCCAGACATGCTCAGGAGGGAGCAGAGGCACTGCAGCAGTTGCTTACCCTTACTGTCCTGCAGACACATCGTGCTAGGCAGTTTTCCTTGCTTTGGGCTTCCTTCAGTCTCTTAACACAGCTCTGTCTGGCAGTTGCAATGAAATCTGATTGGCAAGAAATCCATTCAGGGACGCAGGGCAGAAGACCTTGGCAAGATTGCGGTGCCATCTGCAATCTTCCACACAAACAGGAAGATGCAGGTCTCCTCCCAGGAGGACCAAGAGGTTGCCAGCTCCTGGGGTGACAGCTCAGGCCTTCTTAATTGTCACAGAGAGCTGCATACCCAAGTTTATGCCCTGGAGGCTTTGAAAAATCCATACACATGGCAGCAAGTGGGGAGGGGAGTGTCCTACAGTCATGCCAGGGGACCCAGGGGTATGTAAACTCAGAGTTGGGCCACTCTATGGATGTTCTTTGGTGTATGTCGCCTACAGAATGACTCAGAGACTGTTGTAAGCAATAGGAACTATACAAGCTAACAGATTATGCTGACTTCAGGATAACTTAGATAAACCTCCAAGGTGTAGGATGGATCAGATTTGAGCTGGGATGATCCAATGAGACAGTGAATAAATGCTGCTCATCTTTGACCTCAATAGGGCTCAGCCCAGGGACACAGAAAAAGTTGCACAATTCCCTTTGGGGAGTCAAAGCTTAAATACATGTAGACATAAAGCAAACAAGGGGAAATACAGGATGTTCTCCATGAAAGGGCTACACTATCATATGTACCTGGGCAAAGAGAGGAGGAGACTTCAGCTAGCACGCAGGGGATGAAAGGCAGCCGGCATAGGGAGGCTTGGGAGGAGCAGAGGGCAGGTACAAGCGTGTAGGAGCTGATGAGAGAAGAGGCGTAGGAAGGAGCGGTGTTACTGCAGGCACTGCAGGTGAGAGAAGGCATGACCTGTATGGGTCCTTCACTGCTCCTCCTATGGAGAGCAGGCCTGGTCCTCTGTCTGCCTCAGTTAATTGTGGTACCTTCGCAAGCACAAACCAAACAGATCCAACCAGATCCTTTAAGTGAGGCGGTTCTGCCTGCACAGAGGTTTGCACCTTTCACTGGATCAGTTTTTCCAAGCATTTAGTTAAACTGCTGCTGCGCTGACAAGAGCCAAGGAGGTAAGGAGGGAAAACCTCTGGTCCTGTGTTGCTCCAGTGTGTCTGACAGGAGCATATTTAGCGAATAACACCTATTTTGGGGGCAGAAAAAACCAACTGTCTGACAAAGTCACACTTCCCATGCCTCTTATTCTTCCTTGGGAAGTATCTTCAGCTGTGAATACGTATATATACTCTAATGACAGTCAGCTGTCACGTCTGTAAACATACATTTACCTCCCATTAAGGGCTATTTGCCCCTTTCTGTGACCTTTCACCAGCTTTCCATACCCTGGCCATGTGGCACAGATGGTATAATCCTGTCAGGCTAAGGCAGGTGACAGTGCTGCTCAGTGTTTAGTAATCAGTGACTGTAATTAGCCAGACTGGACGCAGGCTCAGATAATAGGGCAGTCAACCAGCTGCCAGTCATGAGGCTTTTCCTGTGGGCTGCAGGAGGTGGAAGAGGGGATGATATACAGAGGCCATGCATTTTTCCAGCACATTTCACACAGAGCCATAGATAATGTTATGTATGTGTTTGTAAACAAAAACAAAAGAAAGGAAGAAAAAAGGAAAAAATTCCTTTTTATTCCAGAATGACCACTAAAGTGTGTTTCAAATCACATGGGCATACAGGAGGTTTCATTTGGTTGTTAAATCCAGTAAAGGTGTTTGAAGAGTGTTTAGCTGCACCAAGGATTTTTCCTGTTTGGAGACTATATTGTCACGCTTTCCTTACACAGATATGTTCACAAGCACACAAAATGGGCATGGATGAAGTGCTCCAGGCTCGTGATCCCTTGTTTAACACAGGAAAGTGTTGTCACTAAGCTACCAGTTGTCTGCATCCAGAGAGCAGGGTTTAGATAAACAAAATCAAACTCAGTTGTAATGAAGGTAAAGAAAAACTTAATTTTAATCGAAGAGCTACTGTTAAAAAAATATGATGAGGGCATTGAAACTATGGGCATTAAGAAGTTATCAGAAGAAATATTCTTACTGATTTCAGTTCTCTTTAGTGATCTTGTGTTAAGGAACACATTCAGATCACACATAAGCTGCACATGCTATATTTAAGAGAAGTAAGCAGTGGGCTGAACTGACCATTTTTTCATGTGAGAGATGACTCATGGTCTCCTGGATGGTACAAAACTCTCCACGCTGAGCAGATGCTCGTGCTTACAGTTTGTGCGGGTGAAAAAGGCTTTATTTCCAAAGGGGGACCAGTCACCTCTCCCAGAGGAAAGGCTGGCAATCACTGCCTAGAAGGGGTTTCTTTTCCTTTACTTCAATATTTCTGTCCTATTTTTAGATATTATTTTGTTTAATTTATTAACATTTAACATTATTACAAAGACAGTAACAATGAAATATATTTAATTAAAAAAAAAAACCACAAATGCAACATCACAATGAATCAATTTCTCATCTTTTATGACACATATTCCAACGGCTTTTCTCTCGCTTCCCGTTCCGAAATGATGCTATTTATCTGTACAGAGCAGATACCTTAATCTTTTTTTGGGGGAAAAAAAAAGGCAGAGAGAATCATTTCAATTTCCATGCATTTATGACAAGACGTTCTTAAATAGGGCAGCGTGAGCGATATTGCATCTATAAATAAATTATCCCGAGGCGGGCAGTGGGATGGGGTTACACATGGCCATTGTGCGGGGAGGCTGCAAAGCCTGACCCGGGAGTGCAGCTGTTGTCTTTGTGCCGGGCACTCTGCCTCTGCCATTGTTCCCCCGTTACAACAGGCACGTCGGGGCGCGGGGAGGGCAGGCGGGGTGAGAGCATGGCTGTGCATTGATAACGCCTGGCACTAGCACCCAGGGCAATGCGGGCCGCTCAGCTGCGGCGCTATCGGGGTGCGGGTCTTTTGAGTGTGTGTTTGCCCCCCACCGCCTCCCCTCCCTGAATCAGCAGTTTTGGGAGATGTGAATGTGCTCACCTCCTGTGTGTGCCAGCTGGATCTCACCCAGACACACACACACACACACACACACACACAAGCGGGGCTGTGTCAGCAGATGGTGTAAAAGGGGACAAAAAGGGCAGTATTTCCAAACTGAATATGTAATATCAAACAGGTGTGGAGGTAAGAAGATGGTAATGAATGGGGAACGCAGTGCTGCAGGGAAGGGCGGCCGTACAGCTCGCAGCAGAGCAGTGGGGACAGAACGCATCGCTCTTACTCAACAGGAGGGGAAAATGGCCATCAGCTCTCTGCCACAGGCATTGCCCCCAGTAACACAGGGAGAGCACAGCCCTGTGCGCCAGCAGAGGTGTAGTCCCTGCTGCCCTTTCATCCCTTGCATTGCTGCCTGGCTTCCAGTGATGCCTCCTGAAGCCCTACTGAAGACACTTGGCCTCTCAGCACCCTAAAAGCCACGCTGAATCCGTCTCCAGCTGGGGTGGAGTGGGGCTGGGAGGACAGGACACAATACCACCCGTGGTGATATTCCCAGCTCCTGCTACCTGTCTGCCTCGGGCATGGGGACAAACACCTCAGGACACCAACACCCAAATCAATTGTACTAATCTAGGACCATGCTGTCATCGCAGATGCACTGGGGACATCTGAAATGGGGTTATTCAATGTCAGCACGAAAGGCATTCCTGTTGCAGGAGGCATTGTGGGCCCTATGCTTTGCTGTAGCAATGTGATTGATGTCCATTTCCCCCTGTGGACCTGTTGGCACCTAGGGTGGCTGTCACTCACGTTGTGCCAAGTCTGCTCATCTGACCTTTAGGGCTTCATAGCGCAGTGGTACCATGAGCCTGGCCACATGGGAGGGATGCGCCTTTCCTGCACCCAGCAGAAGCTGCCCGGCACACAAACCCAACTGGACTATTCACCCCCAAAAGGTGACGAAGCAGCCATGCTCATGGCTTTGCTCCAGCCATGGGGTCCATCATGGCCAAACTGCCTGTTTGTTTATACCCTGGTTCACAAAATAGTGGGGGGAAAATGCTGTCCTGTGCTTGCCCTGACACAACAGCTCACCATTGCTTTGCAGATTTTCTCCTTCCTAAAACTCAGAGGAAGTCCTCCCAGCAGACTGCTGTCTGGTCTGTCCGAGCTCTCCCTCAACTGCTAAAGAGAGGTATTAGTCTTAAATTTATTTGAACTTAATTTTTATATCTCTGGTTTCTGCATTTATTTACAATGAGCGTGGGTCTCGCTGTCAGATGAGGGTAAGATCACACGTAAGTCTCACTGTTAAGGCTGCTAACAGAGACCGGGATTTAAGGGATTTCTGGTGCGAAAGCCATGGCCACCCTCCACAAGCAGGGTGGAAATGAAGATGTCCATTACTGTGGGACCAGGACTGACTCACTTAATGCTGCTTTGATGGCTTCAGTTGCTGTCAGACAGTGTATGGCTACTTCGTAAACTTGATTTCACATTGTTCTGTTATAGGCATCTAATTTGTATATTCCTAAATTATTTCTCTGGCTTATCCCAAAGTTATAGAATGGTGTATGTTGGGGACCAGTCCACCTTACAGATATTCATATACGTGACTTGCAGCCTGGTACACATCTGTTATATGGAAAAGATTAGCTTCCTGCTCTCATCGCTTTCAAATTACTCTCTCCAGAACTGTGTTCAGCCAAAATTGAGTATTGCTTTTTTCCTGTCCTCTGTGATCTGTCAGCTGCGTCCAACACAATTAACTCTCTTGTTCAACTTGCATTCTTGCCCTCACTTACCTGGCTTGGTCATTTTCTTCTTCCTCTCCCAAACTGGGTCATTCAGATCTTCCTGATTCCTCCTCCAGTTTTCCATGGAGGTGCCAGCAGGTCTCACCATGGCCCCATTCTCTTTCTCCAGACTCCCAACACCAGCCTTCACCACATGCAGCTATATCTTAATCATGTTTCTCCCACCAGACTCTTGTTTAACAACTGTCTGTAATACAGTAATCAAATCTAAGTTACTGGAGAGCCGGCCTTAATCCCCTCCTCTTCCAATGTGGTTACAAAAGGTGTAATAAGATACTAATATACAAAGGCTACCACCCAACAAGCTGATAAATACTGTCTCAGTTTTAACTTGTATTCTTTCACACAACTCTCTTGTCTGACATGTGAAGGTCTCTGCACATCACAGCCGGGGCCTCTGTACCCCATTGCCTTAATTATGGACTCAATGTGCTGCAGATATATAAATCATGGAAATTTAATCAGGCTTATTGCATCCATCATCTGCCAGCACAGACTGAAATACAAGCTGTGGTGAAATAAAGGCATTTCCAAATGAGAGGGAGCAGCAATGCTACATCATGGTCCTGAGCGTTTTCTCCAGATAAAGCATTTTGGGGGGACCTCTTCCCTCACGCACACCCAGATGCAATCCCCAACTCAGGCTAAGTCACTTATTTAAAAGTTATATTCAGCATAAAAAACACAGGACCCAGGCTGACAAGCTGCTGGTTCGCTGTTTGCACAGAAGAGAGGAAGGGAAGAAAGCTTGTGAAATGGCCCTGGGGATGCTCACAGTGTCTTTCAGAGGCAACAGAACTACAAGATGAGGAATGCTAACAGCGTCTTTCAAAACTAGAGGATGAGACAGTGGGACAGGCTGCTGCATGGAGGAGCAGGCTGGGTTTGTGTCCTACCCTAATCCCCTTCCTTTCCAGGCTGCTGTTTCCTGACTGGTTGCTTACCAGTCCCACAGTACTGCCCTGCTTCACATTCCTTGCTCACCCACTCCTTGCTGCTGGCACGAAGAGGGGAAGAGTGAGCCTCCCTGAGTTTAAACCAACCTCAATAAAAGCCCAGCCATGAAACTGCGAGCCTCCATACCCCTAGCCAGCCTGAACCAGTTAGGGCACAGCAAATGCTGCCACTGACCTAACTATTTCAGCAGGCATGTGGGGCAACTTGTCAGGTCATTTCCATTTGCTTAATCAGATCCTGTAATAGGCGTTAAATAGCAATGTCTCCTTACAGTGCTAACCTGACTTATCCACAGGCTATTTCCTAGTAGGAAATTGAGGCTGATAACGTGAATCTGCTCAGGATGGGGTATAGCTATAGAAAAGCCAAATACACATCCAAATTAGTATTTGGGATGGGAAAAATCTCATCTTGGTATGAGAATCTGGGTGAAGTGCCATAAACTTTGCGGTCTAAAGGACATGGCACAATGAAGTTTTCCATCACTGTGCATTGCCAGAGCCTGCATGATTAGCACCTATCGAAATCAATTAGTTTAATCACAGTAATATCCTCCAGGTCTGGATGGGTTTGTAAAATGAGCCCCAAAACCTTGTCTCAACTGGGAAAATTACCCTTTACTGACATTGGCTACACCCTAACAGATGCAGATGAATAAGTAAACACATTAAGCTGCTGAGGTAGACTAGGACAAACAGCACTCGGCACTGCTTAGTAACCACTCTGTGTTACTCATCTGCCAATGTGTTGTCTGCTATTTAACTTGTTATGTCCTGATTGACACTTGGAGCTAAACAGCATTCAGCCTTTGTTCCTTTTGCGAGGAAGGTATGAAGTCTGAGTATCTGTGGTTTTCAAAACAGCATTTAAAAACAAAGATGAAAGAGTTATTATAATACAGCAGAGTATAAGATCAATGCTGGAAAATTACTTTAACTTCAAAATGCTCCTATGAGCATTGCTGTATGGGATGGAATATAACACAGATTATAGTCAGTATTCATAAGTAAAGATGAAAGCAGATATTGTGCAAAAAATCTGGGGGATAAAAAAACCCAGAATTAAGTACTAAGTCAGACCAGCAGAACTGTCAAATGTGTTAGACTATATTCACAGGCACTCATGTGTGACATGCAGACACAAAACATAAACATTTGTTTAGTTTGAGTAATATTGCTTTTTAGAGTAAAAGGCTGTTTTTTTAGGAGGAGGGCTTTTATCCACATGCTGGAATTTTAAATGTCTTATATCCTGCAAGGACTGTTTGAAGCAGTTCCAGAAGGACTGCTTTTCATTAGCAAGTGCTGACTCAACGGTCTGTAGAAATGCATTGAGTTGAACAAAAAAATTAAAGAAAATTATTTGGGGTTACTTCTCAAAGGTTAAATAATTTCATTTGGACTTTATCGCTTCAACTGCTATAATCTATGAAATTTAGTCTTTCAGATATGTTATCACTTGAAAATCAAAATAATGAAGGCAATACAGTCTGGTTTGATTTCAGTGAAGTCTTTACTAACAGTTCTTCTGATGACTTCCAAGTAAAGCAATTCCAAAATGTAATTTCTCAGTAAATTTTGAATTTCCAGAGGTTTGTTTAAATTTGAGAAAAAGCAAAAATTAAGCATTGGCATTTCTTAAGGAACATGAATATCAAACTTCGGCAAATGCTGATCTAATTGTGTCCAGCAGCCCAGGAGTTTACTTCAAGTGAACAACTGCTTGTGTAGTTACATGTGATATATGTTTGGACATATGTGCTATAAGTTTGGACATGCAGTCTAAAAGACTGGAAGGGCAGGACACCAGAAGCTTCTAAAGCTGCTCTAATACAATCCAGAATATGGTTATTGTTTTTCTGCTAGAGAACCGAGTCTACATTTACACTTTTCCCCATTCATGGGTGGGTTAAAGGAGCTAAAAACTCCCCAAAAAGACACTCTGGTTGCACCTACACTGACAAATAGTAGGCTTGGGCAGATTCACTGGCCTTGAGGCTCTGCAGTATGGCTACGTCCATGCTCTTGGCTTTTCTCATCCACCAAAAGAGAATGGTGTGAGAAACATGCATTTATTTATATCAGCTTTATCAGATGGCAAGTAAAATACATCATTTGTTTACATTTCATATCAAACCACAGTGGTTTAGACATTACTCTTTATGTACTTTTTCAAAGCCCATGATTATCAAGTTAAGAGCATGGGGTTAAAATCATGTCCGTTCACCACAGGCTACAAAAGACTTTGAAGCCAGCAGTTCTCTATCTCAGGAAGGTTTGCTCATATAATTTTCTTGCCCATTCCCCCAGATTGTTTTCTGTTCAGCCAGCCTGCAGCAACAGCCCTGAGAAGCACAGATTCTTCCTCTCATCCTTTGTTCACCCTCAGTTCTTTACATTCAGTTCATATCAAGTATCAACATCTTAGTGGATAAGAATATCTGACAGTCACAAACTCTTCAAACTCAAGAAGCATCAATCTGCTCTCAGTAAAACTCAGTAAAACAGCCTAGCTCCTCCACTGACAAATTCTTCCAGTGCTGCTATGTATCGTAGGAATGGTCATACACAGACCAAAGGTCTACCTGCCCCAGGAGCCTGTCTCCAACAGTGATCAACAGCAGATGCCTAGGGAAGAGTCTGACAGCACACAGTGATGGTTTTCTCAGCAGATGTGTTCGGGATCTCCTGTGGAAGCAGTAATATCTTTGTATTTCATTTTCCAGAGTGAGATCTTCTTCCATGGATTTTTAGTGTTGTTTTTTCACCTGCGCTAACTCTCAGCATTCACAATACACAGCAGCAAGTACCACATCTAGATACACTGCATAAGGAAAAACATGAGATATTTTTGAACTGCTTATGTGCTGGGATCATAGATACCTGATCTTGTTGGAAAGAGGTAAGGAACAATCCGTCTCTCTATTCTTATTCCTCAAAACAGAAGGGTCTCACAAATCACTCTGTATGTGAAGGCAATTCCCTACTTTTCTTATTTCCTTTCTCTGAAATTTCTTTGGTTCTCCACTACCTTTTTTAAGGAAAGGGGACACAAACGCTGTAGGGATTTATGCAGTCTCTTTTGTTCTCTATTTCTTTTCTAATAATTCCTAACATTCAATTTACATTTTTATTGCCACTTAGCATTAAACTGATGCTTTCATAAGAATTATTTATTATAATTCTAAGATCTCATTCCTAAGTGCTAACTTTCAATTCAGATCCCATCACTCGACATGGAGAGTTAAGATTGCTTTTTCCAGGGTATCACTTAGATTTATCTACATTGAATTGATGATATCCAAATTTGCAACACGGTCAACCTTCAAGTTCTGCAATCAAATTAATACATTAAAAAGAAATCTATATTGTGGTTTATTAAGAAATACTCATTTGAATCTATTTCAGTGAAGAATCTCCCACCAATGACACCATGATACTGTAGCATCAAGAGCATCATTTGGTACCACTTTCTCTTGAGCAATATCACTCTCTCTCTTACTACTTTAATGAGTCATTATGATATCTTAGAGCCACAGTTGCTAGAGACAATGGAATAGAAGAAAATCTCATCTTTCATTAACAAAAAATCAAGTACATTTCAAGCTACCATGGCAGTAGAAAGCTTAAAAATGTGATACAATTGCATGGTCAAGAACAGCAAACAGATTAAAAGGACTTTTTTTTTTTTTTGATTCTTACATCCATTTTAAGCCTATTCCATGCTTTTTGAAGCATAGTTTTTAACTGGATAGCAGAATTATGATAGCGAACATGGGACACATATATACTTACAGTCTATCAGATTTATTTAGAAAGGCAGTGTGTGATATATTACTGAAATAGCCTAGAGTCAATTGAGTTTTTCTTTTATTTTTTACTTTTTACTTTAAGGAATCTGAAAATGCTGTCAAATGATTCATATCATTAAGACCTTACTAGTTCCTGAGAACATCTTGGTGAGAGAAGATTTAATATGTTCAGGAAAACACCACACAGACCACAAAGACTTAATAACAAGTAGCGTGGTAGTGAAGATTCTGATGTTGGAGACTCCTATTTAGGACCGGATGGTGATCTTATCTCGTTACCCAAATGGGTGTTCTGCCCCACAGGCTCTTGACTAGCCTAGGAAGCATGGCTTACAATCTCTCTTCATGTAGCTGTTTCGCCATCAGATACTGATACCCTGATCTGAAGCATACTGAGTTAGAAAAACAAAGCATGAAAAATATAAGCATTAGGGAAAAAAATCACTCATTTTATATTAAAAGTTTATGGGATATATCTACAGATATGGATAATACTTTGTCTCTGTGACTCCTTTGTTTTCTTTTGTGGTTTTTTGTTTTTAATATAGGCAGACGTGTTAGCAAATGTATACAGATCAGGAATGTAAATACCATGGTTTATAGATGTTGTTAGAAATTATTTACCATCCAAAACATGTATAGTTTTAAAAGTTTTGAAGGCAAGCTCTACTCTCACTTAAGTGCACATAACTAGCTAAAAAAGAAGCCCCAAAGAATTAGTGGTTGTTTTAGAAAACTCCTAATTTTCTAAGTTCAGTTCTTTGGAAGTATCAATTATATTAAAGTGCATTCAAAACAAATTAATACTTTAAAGTCATCTCAAAAATAAATAGCTCTTCTACATCCTCCTAAGTGATAAGCATTATAATATAATATATATGCACACACCCAGTGTTCAAAAAATCTGTGAAATTTCCATATTTTGCCTTGCATGATATGATCTACTTTTAAATCATAACAAATAAAAGTTTTTTTAGGTGATCTTTATATTACATGCCACACAATAAATGTAAATAATATCTAACATTCACATGTTATGTCATAAGAATTGGATAGGATCTTATCCAGTATAAACACAAGAATTCATGTTTCAGGTCTTTTATTTCTAGTATAAGGCAGATTACCTCTTGCCATGCCATACTCCTCATTTTCCTTTTATAAAAGCAACCCTTCTTTAATCTCTCTGTCAGTGTAATTATGAAATGTAAATTGTCACATTTCTAGTACATTTTATAGTCCCCGCTCCGATGGCTTTATGATTTGCACTTTTAATAGTGCACCACTGGAGAGAGGTTGGCACAAAGACCAGTGAACCTCAGCAAAGCATTCGCTCCTTGCTCTGGGACCCAGGTCATAACTGAGCTTCATAACCAGACAAATTAGTGAAAGCAAACACCTCCCATCTTTTTCATACAGTGAGATCTGCCTGATAGACACCTGTCTGTCACCGGAAGGAGAAGACACATGGGTTGCTGCACTGGGTAAGGATAAGGACAACACTCCTGTCCACATCATCAGGCTAAAACCTCATTTTGGTGAGACTCTTTGCAGGGCAACAATCTACGCCCCACCCCAAGAGTCCTGTCCTCTTCTGTTCAGTGGAGGAGATCCGTTAAATGATCTCTGAAACTGCCTTGTTTGGCACCAGTGTCTTTAGCAAGTCAACCTGAAACTTGCTGCCGTAGTATTTTCATTAACTGCTTTGTTGCTGGGAGTTTATTTAGATTGGTTTAGTGGGTAAATGTGAGAAACTTCTTGACTCCAATTTGCCCCACCTGCCTTATCTGTTCTTAGGTGGCTCCTGGTCCACCCAGCTAACCACTGTTCCTGTGGTGGGCTCACTATCAAAGCACTATCACCACCCAGGCACGTATAACATGTATTATTTATGCAGCTCTCTCTGTTCAATTGGTGCCTCCTGTTCTCCTGTATCACTCTGGCCATCCTCCAAATTACAATACCATCACTAGAGTATATATAAACTCATACAAAGTCTTCAGCCATTTCCTCTCAGGTTGAGAGGATGTTTTGAAATCAATTGAGGTTGTTTTGAGATTTCCAGTGTTGGGCAGATGATCATTGAAACTGAAACGGTGCCACAGATTTTAGTTTTTGCACTTTCTGACCTTTCCAAAAGCTGCCAAGTACACTAGGTACCAAAACCTAAGAAACTGAGGAAGCTTAGATATGTCAAACCTTGAATATTCATTTCCACTTCGGATTATGACAGAAGCGTCAGTCGTTCTGTATTGTGCCTGAATCACTTCAGTGTGTATACATCACAGACAGACAGGAGGTCAAATATAGCCCTAAAGCACCAGTCTTGTACTGAAGGTGCAAAAGCATCACTAGCAAGAAAGCTGGGGTGATAATGTCTCAGCTGTAGGATAACAATCCTAAAGTTATGTAGATGTAAAAAGGATTCTGGCTGTAACATGATCAGTAAGTGGCAGTAAATATGAAAGCAATGCTGGATGGTGAGGTGGGTGGGAAGGGTCACAATGATACTACCATTACCTATTCATTTGATTTCAAGACTCCTAAGGACTGTCCGAGTGGCACATGCCAAGTGGCAGAAAGAAAAGTATCTGCTGAAAGTGAATAACCAGCTCCTACAAAATAAAAGTATGCTCATCTTCAGTGTTTAAACAGTCTTCACAGAGCCACATAGCCCCAGGACCTAAGTGATACCTGTGCTACTCTGTTCAAAAAGCGAGCTAGAACACTCTTCCCTTCCTTCAGAAGACACTGACCTTACTTGTGGAGGTAAACTTCATGTTGCTATGAAGTGAGAAGCTTATTTAACTTGTTGACTTGGAGTGATTTGCCATACAACTGCTGGAATTTTTCATGAGTGAATTCCTTGAGTGGCTGTGGGAAAGTTTTATGCAAGATAGGAAACAACTTGTAAAGTATTTTGACTGGTATTCCAGATTTGTGAGTGTGTCTCCTGTTCTGCATGACACTACATAGAATAGGCAGAACAGTACAGTACTTTTTTCTATTATTCATAACAGTTTGCTTTCTATTATTCAAAAGCAAACAGTCTATGGTGGAGTGATTTGTCAGCTCAGCCCATGCTCCAGCAGCACTCCTGCATTCCTCAGAACTAGAAAGCTCTCGCACAGCAACAGCCATGGGCAAGGCTCTCTCCTGACTCCAGCAGTGCCCAAGACTTCCTGCCAGGCCAACAGGCCACAGTTATTCATGTCGGTGTTCTCCTTGATCCCAGCTACAGGACAAATCCTGGGCATGAGACCTTGCAAACCCTCCATGAGGCCAGGGTACAGCAGATTGCTTCCTCTGCAAGGAAAGCTATCACAAGCACAATACACTGGTTTGGGGATCTCTACCCCAGCTCTCTACAAAATGATGAATACACCAAGTCTCACTCTGTAAGGCATTATGTGGCCTGGAACCAAGACAGAGAAAGGACCATGGTCAACAGTCACACAAGGAAGTCTATACAGTAAAACTAAAACTCGCTGTGGGAAGAAGAGTTTTAAGACTTTCCTGAAGACCAGTTCTGAAGGTCTAATAAATATTAGAAAAGTCCTTGACCCTGTTTTATCCCAAATGCAAAGCATATTTCTTAATTTACATATCCATTTGCATATCACAACATATGGAATATTGGAAAAAATCATCAAAACAAACCCATGTCATTCTAATACGCACGTCTGTCTCTGTAGAGTGGAAACAAAAAGCCAGATGAGTAGTCATGCTTGCTTATTACCCTCATGGTAAGGTTGTCAGATACTGCTATAGTAAACCCATTTTGAATAGCAAGCACTTACTTGATTCTATTATTCTACAATTTCTGTGGAGATTTCTTGTCACCTTGGAAATGATACACTTGGTTCTAGAAAGAAAAAATAGCTTTACCCAGAGGTCTAAGTAATTCAGAAATACGGCATGCAGCATCTAAAACAAAAATCTAATACCAACACACTCAGAAGTAGATTTTATGACTGTTAAATATACATGTTGCGAAGATTAGATTTACTGTTTTGCTCATATTATGTTATTCATTTATAACATTTGGGCACTGAGCAATATAAACTTATTTTATGGTTCTTTCATCCTTTCTCAAAAGGATTCCAGGCTCTTACATAGGCAAATTCAACACAAGGTTTTCTGGGACATAGGCACTGCACACACAAAGGTATTATTTCTGATGGATAACACTCTTTTAAGGTCTTTTCATGATCCATTAATTTATGAATTACATGGCAGAGTAGGGATAGTGAAGGGCTTAATTTCAGTTATACATTGATCCTTTTCCCTTGAAGAAGCTCTTATCCAAAAAGTAAGTAGGACTAAAAATAACATGTTCTCTTAGATTGACTCTGGCAGGTCTGATAGAATTTAACTATTTTATTCTTTAGTTATCAAAAGGTGGGCAGTTGGGCCCATCCCTATCTATAAATAGGAATATGCACAGAAGAAAAGCAAAATAGCAAAGAATAATTGCTAGGCTTGCTTCATTCACAGCCCAGATACAAAGAGCAGTGCAGTTGCTGTGGAATAGAATTTACTGTAAGGAATGAATTATGCAAATACACACCACCTAAAGATTAAGATCAGAAGCAACTCAGTAAAACTTTTCAACAATGTATTGGCAAACTGACTTCCTGGCAGCCAGATTTCCAGCAAAGCGTCCTACCTCCACTTTGTCAGTCCTAATCCAACTCAGTTAAACCAGAAGTTACTACTGACGGCTTATTTAGAGGTCAGTGAGAAATTAGTCTCAAGGACCATCTTGTTTGAAGACAGTGTTGGTGCTTTTGCTCATGGCTCAAAGAAGAGACCAAACAGCAATGAGCATAATTATGGAAGTATTCTTTCCCGCTAAATGCTGCTCCCCACAAGGACTGAAGCATAGGGAAATTTCCACTGCCAGCATAAATCAGCTTTATAGCTACTACCGCAACATCTAGGGCTGTTATTTATTTCTCTCTTCTCTTTCTTACAGCAAGAATAAAACCCAATAGCCCTCAGAACTGAGGAGAATCTGCTAGTAAGCTAAAGAAATGATAGAATTCTGACCTCAGAATTCAACATTGCTGCTAAACAGAACCTGGCCACGTGCTTGCAGTACAATATTTCAAGAAATCCAGATTAGCTGCAATTAAGGGATCTGTTTATTGCTGACAGGGTGTGGCAATATGCAAGGAACTCACAGTATCCTGAGAAGGAGTTTCTTAACCTACTTCTCATTATATTCAATGGTTTCTGTTTCACAATGATAATATTTACATAGAAATTTCTCTTGCAAATTATACCGGTCTTCAGTATCACCTAAGATGAAGCTAACATAAACTTTAATATTACCACAATCTTTCTTCAGTCTGGAAGAGCAGAACCCTCTTTTTCTTCCACATTATCCCAGAGGCATTCCCTGACAATGTGTGGTCAGATCTCAGTTTCTTGAAGTTCCCACAACATTTTCAGGCATTAGGAGTGATGGTTATGATCGTGCCATAAACATAATTGTCATCAAGAGATGAGATATCCATTTAATGTTTGTGCAGTAATTCTTTTATCTCTTTTCATAAAACTTACGAAATCAAGAGCAAAGTTTTGTTCAGAATCAAACCCAAACATAGCTGTCTGTTCCATAGTGTTGTGGTTTGGCTCTCCAAAGGGGCTTCTTTACATGTCAGTAAATCTGTCTGAGAAAAATAAAAAAGAAGATTCATTATGAAAGTAAAATTGTCAGAAGTCCAAAAAATCATGTACTTTTCTTGAAACAAGCATACACATGAAATTCAAGGGATATACGGGAAAAAGCTGCCTAAGCACACCTGAAAAGATTTCAAATGGAAATCATGAATTCTAAGCTACCTCTGAAAATATCCAGTCATCAGTATACAAGCAAGTCAAATGCAGTCTTGTTTTATCGACACATAGGACATGCTCATTTCTTACAGACACATTTTCAGTCCCTAATCACCTATGTAAAACTGATCTAGTTAAAACTTTTCAAAATTTCAATTTGGAGATCAGCCACAGTAGCAGTAGTGCTACTACTTAATAAGTTCTTGGTCTTCAGCTGAGTACAGTAACACTGTGTGCATCCTTAGACTACAAGAACGCATGAGGGGAAAAAATAATCTTTTAAAACTCTGCGAAATGGAGTTGTTTGATGTAATGATTTCTGCCTTATGTTGGTGATGGGCTACTGGATTGCACAGATTCGTCTCCACTGACATGCGGTAACCCATTAAGCCACTGTAACTCAATTTCATGTCTGACTACATAGACAAAATTGAACCGATAGAGTTTGAGCAAAGTTTCACATTGTCAAGGCCGCCTCGGTCTTCCTAAAGTAATAGATAATTTTCCAAAAGGGAGAACGTGTTGAGCATTTCTCTGGTGTAAGGCTTTATATAGCCATAAATATTACAGTGCCCATTTTAACAATACCGAGATAGTTGAGTGCATTGTGGTTGAGTGCATTGTGTGATATAGTCCTACTGCATAGTTACTGCTATACAGAAGGACTACTTCTTCATTAATAGGGATCTTTAGCCCTGTGCAATTATATCCATGTTTACAAGCTATAGCAGTTGTCAAATAGTTGGGCCAGCCAAAAAAATCCAACCCTCTTTGTTAATTCAGCAAGGTCAGTTTGGACGAGTTGATGAGTTTTCAGCTGGCATGTAAGCTAGCTTCCTCAGTCATAGCCTGGTACACTTTTAAGCCTTTTTATGTGTAAGGCAGGTGTAGATGAGAAGTTTGCAGACAGCAGGCAGAATCATGCTGTTATGAATGCAGGAAAAACATGTGGAAGGTAACAAAGACAGCTAACAAACAGACTTTGTCTGAACTCCAAAGCACACAAATGAGTCACCTCTAAGGCGTGAATCACGATGATATGAACTATCTCTATAAGAAAGTGCTGACCTAGCGTGGGAAGCATGAAGTGTCTAGTACTTGATTGCTAAATTTGTAGCTGTTTCATGAATTGCACATTGGCAGCTTAAGTTTTTGCCTGCATTGAAAGAGTCGGCATGGTTTTGCTGTTCTAAAACTGAGTCCAAATAGTTATTTTGATTAAAGACCTAAATAGTCAGACAGTCAGTCAGATTAAAGACACTAAAAATGTCAGAAATTTGTTGAAAATATGGAAAAAGCAGATTCACATGGCTTCTCTTTACTTTCAGAATAATACCTAGTGTTTGTGTTTGAAGGCATGCACCTGCGTTTGAAGACTGAAGACCTGCTTGTTGCTGGCATAACATGTAGGATTTCCATTGGCTCTAGTGACAATGCTAATCATTTTTTAAATGATCCAATGCAACAGACATCAAGGCCATCAGTATTTTTCTCATTACCACAATGTAGAGGTCAGTTGGATAATGACCATCATCCCAGAAGAGCACCAACAGATTTCTGTGCCATCACTCCTTGACCAGAAGACTCACATGCAGTGTACATCATTTTGTTCTCTGAATTGCAGCAGGATCAGGCTTACCAGCCCACTGCAGTCTCTGTTGACCTGACAAACACTGCAAGTAGCGTGGCTGAAGGACTGGCTCTTTTCCAGCTGCTAAACCTCTTCCTTCACAAGGAGCAGAGAAGTTCAAACAGAAGCAAGGACAAAAAATCAGGTGCTTTGGGGAAAAGAGAAGAACGAGCTGGGGTTTCAGAGTCAAGCAAAGAGAAAGGGGTGAGTTGGTCACCACCACCCATAGACTGTACATGTGTCGACACTAAGCTGCATCCGGTGTTTCTCAAAAAATAGTGCACTTTTCTTTCCCCTTCCAAGAGATCTATTAGTGTATTATATAAGTGACGGAAGATGAGGAGAAAAGACTCAGTAGTACCCACGGGTCTGAAGATATTCTGGCAGCAAGACCGCGCAACAGGCAGCAGAAACGGCATTAGAGTCATTATAAGCAAAGGCCAACTTAGATTAACTGTATTCTCTTGATAAGGAGCAGTGTGAAGTTTAGATTTAGGGCTGAAGAAATAGGAGCATCTCTGAGCATCTATTGGTAAGCAATTCTTCTGAAGTTCTTCACATCTCCAAAGAGGTCAGGAATTGTCCAATAGCAACTAAGACCCATAATAGAATGAAACAGTTTCATTCAGCTCACACTGAAGAACAGGATTTTATAGTTTAAATTTCAGACAGGTGAAACATGGGAGCTGGACGTATCAGCCACCTAAACTCACCTTCGTAACTTCTGTCAAATGGTGGAAAAGGGGAGCAGAGGGGGGAGCAGGCTGTTCATCTAGTTCAGGTGGGTCATCTAAGCAGATAATTTAGTCTCTGTGATACCTAAATCATGGCCTATTTATTTTAAATTCCAATAAAGGGCTAATTAGTGCTAATTACAGTAGCAGGGATAGCGATGTGGCCATTCACAGACAAAGAACTTGGCAGAGACCAAACTCCACTTACACGTAGGTCAGCAAAAAGAAAAGAGCACACTGCACTTTGTCACATCTCATTTGGGTTGCCTTCAAAATGCTGAGCTAGAGGCAAAAGATACCACGGTTCATTTCTAATTCCCCGTCCAATCTTCTTACCCTTAATTTATTTTAAAAGTTTAATCAGAAGTTCATAAAGCTCAGATATAAATTTTTAAGTAAAAAAAAAAATTAAGCACCTGCAGGAAAGCTTTTTAGGAAGCCTTGGCTGGCCCAAGTTTCATTATGAATAGGGACTTCAGCAGTTCACTTTTCTGCAAATGCTACTGTCATAAAATGTAACTTTCATTCCCTTTCTGTTGCTTCAGGGATGTGTCATTTACGGAAAATAAATAGAAGACTTCTATCACAAAGAAACCATGTTCCATTCAGGGTCACTGGAAATCTGCACCTCGCTCTGAGGTTCCTGGCACTATAGTAATAACTTTTCTGCAGAAGTTGTCACCAACTGATAGAAGCTTTGGTGCTAATAATGAAAGTTCTTGTAGATATTCTTAGTATACATATAATGTAATATTGGCAGAAGAAGAAACCGGGCCAAATTTGGGGGTTTCAATTTACTGTTGCTCAATCATATTGATGATATTAATAGCCCTTTAAAGAAGTCAGCCGGCTTGGGAATGTTCTTGGATTTCCAAAAGTCAAAGTGTTTTGACAAGATCTCTCTCTAAAGGCTCTTAAAAAAATCCAAGTTACCAGAAGGATGACAACTCTTCAGCAGATTAATGATGTGTTGGAGCATAGTAATAAATTGTTTTCATCATGGGAGAGAAGAGATCACACATCTGTTCTTGAACTTGTTCTCTTCAGTATATTCATAAATGATCTAGAAAAGGGAATTAATAATGAGGTGGCAAAGTTTGCTGATGATTCAAATTACTCAGAACAGTCAGTACTTCAAAAGGTGTCGTTATACTGAGCACTGAGTGATGCAGCAACAAAAATGTTGACATTATTTAATATCAAGAGATGCAAAGTAATATACATTAGGGAAAAAACCCTCTAACTGCACATACACAGTGATAAACAATAAATAAATTATTTATTATCGCTTCAGGAAGAGTCTTGGACTCCTTGTTCAGACCTCTCTGAAAATATCTGTTCAGTGCTTGCTGGCAGACAGAAAATGCAAACTAAATGCTACAAATCACTACATAAGAATGAAAAGTCAAAAGAAAAATATTACACTGATATAAATAATATAGATATAAATAACTGATCCATATCCAAAGGTTTATTAGCAGTATGCATGACTTATGCTGGACAATATAGATGAACAGCAATATGCTCCTATAAGTGTATGAGGATGGATAAAAGTACTTTTTAACTTGGAAAAGAGGAACTAGCTGTATTAAAAAGTGAGAACAGCACAGATAATGAGTAAGGAACAACTGTTTATTATTTCTCATAAGACTTAGCAGGCACCAAATATCACAGTTTAAATCAAACATAAATATTTTTTCCATACAATTCATAGCTATACTGTATAGTCTATTGCTACAAGAATGTTGTGGCTAATAAAAACATAACTGGGTTTAATAATAACCAGAACAATCTATAGAGAAAGGATTCAGCAAGGGCTAATAAATATATAACGCACTTAAATCTACAGTTTAAGTATTACGTGCATTGTGCACAGCTGGGGAAAGTACCACTCTGCCCTTGCCCTATTCTCACCCTTAAAAGACAGTTAAGAAACTGTACCCTGTTCTGATTTAGTGTGGCCATTCTTATCTTATTACTTAGACCCAATAGCCAGAAGTTTCATGATCTAATTATATCTGCCTTCAAGAAACAACTTAAATTTGGCTTCTATTTTCAGCACCAGGCAGGAAAGCCATTAATTCTCTCTTGCAATAAATAGGGACCGAACATTGCTGGCACAATGATTAACTCCTTCCTCCAGCAAGCATACTCTGTACTGCTGCAGCAATCCCTTCTGACTTCAGAACAAACTCCACTCCTTACATACTCTTCTTCATCTTACTGTGTATCCAATTGATCTCTCAGCTTGTTCTTCATTATATTCATCATATTGTACTTTACTGAGCCCTGCATCTAGAGGAAGCTTTTGTGTTCTGTTAAGAAATACGACCATATACTACATGTAACCTTTAGTCACATTGCATTGTATTTAAAAGCAATATACCCAATTCTTTTACATTCTGCAGTACAATTTTATTTCCTCAGCTGACTTTTATTCAACTTTGTCTGCCAGAAAATCTCAGAGCGTGAAAAGGTATAAATTATTTCCAGGATGTCATATATATATACATGGATAATATATTTTCAATATTATATTCACCAACCTATTTGTGTCAACACTTTTATTGATCGGATATGTTCATTTCTACGGTTATGAAAATAAGGTTTGAATTATAAAATCATTAGTTAAGTGGGTATATGAAGCTGCAGTTACAAATGGAAGAGGTAAGAGAGCTGCAGAGTGCTCAAGCTCCAAGGCAGGGCTGTGCCTCAGCAAGGCAAGGTGTGCAAAACCAGTCCTGTCCACCTCCTCCCCTAAGTAAGCTTATGCACAAATTAAATTGGAGAAAAACAAGTGTGATAGATAATAGCAACGCTTTTTATTAGAATTTATATGCTTCACTTCCACAGCATTTTAATGAAATTTGAATGCCTAATTCTTCTGGGTTCTTTTAAAAACCCCAGCCTGCATCACCAGATGCATCAACTATGACTAAATGCTTTCTTTTACCGTTTCCTAGTCACAGGGCAGATGAACCACATTCTGTATAAATTATAAACTGCATTTACAGCAACTGAGTAAAGTGCAGGAAGGTCTGGATTAACCCAAAATGCAAGGGATGATTTGTAAAAGCTGTAGTTCCCCCCTGGCCTTCAGAAGGCAGATGGCAAGTGGATAAACACCAGAAGGCTGGCTCTCCAAATAAATCACAAATCCATTTCCAGAAACTTTAGAGCCTTTAAAATACCGACTTCGCAGCAATAGAAATAGTGTCACAAGAAATGCATATTTTGCTTCTTTATCTTTTTGCATCACTGAATACAAAACTGCTCTGCAAAGAGTGTGTAGATGCGCCTATCACAGGGCAGAAGCTCTGTGAGCAACAAAGGGCAAAAGGAAGGGTTGGCAGGAGACCTTGCACAGCAGAAGTCCTCCAGAGATGCTGAGCCCCATGACCACCAGCAATGTGGGCACTCCGAAGAATGTCACCCTAATTCAGGCTGATCCACTTCGATTAACTCACTCTGAATAATAAAACCTTACAGACAGAAGCTTTCTGACACTTTAGGAATAAAATGCCCCTTCTAAATTTTGTGTATCCTGTAGAATTTGGGTAGAGGATGGTGATTTATTACAAGGCCAGATGCAGAAGCTAAAAAAGGAGTGCCATGTAGCACACAGGTCTAATATGCGTTATGCACTTTTTTCCCAGCAGGTCTGGTTATAGAGAAATCGATTCTGATGGTTTGAATCAACACTGTGTTAGCACACTCTGCTCCTTCATTTTGATAATTAACAGCAAGCTTTGCAAATGTTGGCTGAAAATTTTCCTAGGCAGATTCTATTTTTTAGCTTGGTTTCCTGAGGAAATGAAGCTTGCGTGCATCACACTGTCTGTCTGTCAGGTCTGCTCAGCTTCAAGCAAACTGGACAGCGTAATCATTTTTTACATAGTATGATCTTACCACAGACCTGTAAAACATTCAGCACATCATGGAAAGCAGCTCCCAAAGTCATTAATTCTGTTGCCAGCAGAGGAGAGTGGCAGCCAGTTAGGTTCAGCTGGTAGCAGTGGCTGACCATGCTGAGCATACACAGGTTGGCCACCTTGCATGCATGCATCTCCAGAGCAGCATCTGCTGCGGCATTCCCAGTCATTAGCAATGGTAGCTAAAAGCCATGGAAAAAAACAAGTGCAAACACAGTGGAAGAGGAGCTAAGGGGAAATGAGGCATCTGACTACGGGGAGACAGAAGGACTGGAAGGTACCATGTTAGAAGGCACCTCAGTGTGATGAACATGACTGTACCACACAGCAAAAGATACAAAGCCAGAGCAAACCAGTACTTATTAGTTCTGCCATCCAAGGAATGATCTGCATCTGTTGGGTTTTTCCCTTCAACTCTCTCAATCCATCTCCAATTTTCCAGCTGGACTTACCTTTGCTTACAGCTCCTGTGTACAAACCCCTGTACTAGCACAAGACTAACACTATACCTACAGATAGGTATTCAGTCACCTGTTAAACGATGGGTATAGGATAAGCCCATGATTAAACATATATTTGTATCATAAGCCAATGTTATATACAATGCAAACCAATGACACATGATAAACCATGTGATAGATGATTTGTAAGGGGATTTATGCAACAAGCCAGTATGTTTATTTACATAAGCAAGTGCCAGTTCCACTTGCACACAAGAAATTGCAATTGAAAAGCATGGCCCTCCATTGGGCTCACAAAAAGAGTACATAAGGGCACACTTAAGATAGAGGCTGCCTTTTCTTCACATGCTTAAGAAGAAAAGACTCTGATGCTGATGAAAAAGCAGGTCTCTTCACAACTTCATGGAATGATAATAGGTGTCTGTTGACAGCCTCAGCTTTCTGTTGCAGGAAGGAGGATCATGGTGAAGCATGTGACCACTTTCACACACATGTAATAGAGAGTAGTAAGAGAGAGTAGCAACAGAGGGTGGACCTAAGCCACCCAGTACGGCCACCAGGCAGAATCCTGGTAGACCCGTTTGCACTTTAGGAAATAATATATAGCCTGGCTTTCAGTAACTCCTGACATCCCTCTTTCCACTCACTGCCATTAGCAATGCAACAGAACCAAAGCAATAACAAAAGCTATTGCATCCTCTCTCTCCAATACTGCAGTCTTAGTAAGGTTTCTCATTTTCGCTTCGGAGGGGCAGGGTTTTTAAAGAAAAGGCAGGGAGAGCTGCATGAGCAAAGCCGGACTCGCAGGCAACACTGCTGCAAGCACAACAAACCCTTTGTTAGCTGCTGCATGCAGCAAGCAAAGCGGCACTTGAGCAGCCTGTATGGCAGCTCTGCAACTCCATCAAGCATCACGACTGGCATCAGCCTGTTTGGAAAAAGAAACAGCAGTATTTGTCACCTATAACTCTCACTGATATGCCCAAATGATCATAATTACGATCTCAGATATGCTTAGATGTCATAATGGAGAGGAAAGATAAAAGACCTCAAAGTCCTTGCTACCCTGATTTTTAGGCAGGAAAGTGTCTGATCCCCCAGCCAGCTGGAAGGTATCAGCTATTTAACAGAGAGGACTTCTCTGCAGAGTACTGGTCCCATGGCTCCAAGGTTTTATAACCAGCCATGCCTCTCCCTGAGGCTTCAGAGAAAAACGAAATTAAAAAGTCCAGGATTAACCTAGGCAATCAGCCTCTCGCCTCCTGCAAGCAGCCAGCTGTAGCCCTGAAGCATGAGACGTTTTTTAAGTCATAGTCTTAACGCAGAGCTGAGCTTGTGGAACACGTTGAGGGCAACGAGAGCTCTGTTTTCCCCAACAGTTTATAAAAGAAGAGAGTGACAAAGAACAAATATATATTCGCAGATGTACAGATTGCACAGAAGAACTGACCTCCGCAGCCATCCACAGAGATGCTCACCAGCCTTCTCCCAGAGTCAGATTAAAGTGTATCCGATTGGATTAAATTCCTAGCAATGGCAAGTTTACCACCTACCTACACTGGGAAATTATTCCTATGTGTAATCACCCTCAGTGCATCTTTATAGTGATTGAATTTTTCAAGCTTTGATTTTCAGCAATTGGATCTGTTCTGTTTTTTTTCTGCAAGACTGAAATCTACACTTGATTTAGTTGTTCTTTTGTTCCTAATACATTCGTAATGTCTTCTTATTGTCTTAAGCTTTACTAGCCAGTAATAATTCCTTATTTCCTTTGTCTTCTCTAAAAGTCATTTACATTTTGTAGATTCAATTTTCATTCCTAGCTATGCCCCCCTTTTCCATATTTAACATTGATTTCTTGTTTAATTATCACCTTTGTGCCTTCTTCTCTAGGCTAGCTTGCCTCTCCAAGGTAACTTACTTGTGTGCTCATTAAAGTGTAGCCTTTAGAATACCCAGCAGGATTTCCTTGAGAAGTCCCATTTTCCATTAAAACTTCCCCTTTTAACACTCAGTTAGGGAAACAAGTTGTTCTGATGAACCAGTCGATTTTAAGTTTCACATAATACTGCCTGATGCCAGAGTTTGTTTCTATAAAGCAGGGGGTACTGTGGTACCCATGAGTGCTTGGTGATCAGTGCCTGACACTGCTTGGTGCATCAGAGAGTGCTCGATGCAGACATTTGCATCTTAAAATATCCTTGAGATTTCCCTGAGATTAGATCTTTATAAAATTTAAGATACTCTCTTTCCTAATGACATTCAGAAGAAGTCCTCATTCTGGATTGACTGATGGCAATGCAGTTTTTTCTCACACATTGTGGACAAGCCCTAGAAAGCAGTGTTCCCCTTTGTGACATAATTTGTTCCCTGCATGCCTGTAACAAATGTCCTCCAGTCCCACCTTCTGCTTTGCTGTTAGTGAAATGGATGGAAATTTGCTCTATTTTCATGCTACACTAAAAATTTCAAATTCATTATCTTCATTGAAATGTTGAAATTACTAATTTTAAAAAAATATATCTTTTAAAGGTACTATGGAAATATTATTTCCCCCTAAAATACTAATTAAATAAAAATTATAACTATTTTTCATACTTCGATACCTGCATGTCCAATATAATGTGGAGAAGTCAACTGAAACAACTCCCTTGTGCAAGTAAACTGCCAGTGTTAATGGTGGTGGTTTTAGTACTTTTTTTGTTGGTTTTTTTTCATTCTTCACTGGATTCCAAAGTAAAACCAGAGTAGCAATGAATATTGATCAACTTTTTATTACATCAAACACAACCCCAAGTCACTGTTGTTAAAAAAACTGCAGTACTTAAAAGTGTTTTTAGATATTTTCTGGCTCCTCTAAACCAAAACAAACAGATTTCTTATCCCACCACAAGTTACCATATCGTATAGATGTATGAGGTACAAAAAGGAAAAAAAGGCCCAAGTGCTACCATGCTCAAAGCAAAAAGTATTGCAATAAAAAATTTAACTCAGGTAGCCCCACTTACTCACCAGCACTACCAAGATGGAGCCATTCAAGTCATGACTAATCACTTAACTCCAGGCAAGTTCATTCACATTCACATCAAAGGAAAGAAACAAAACACAAAGACCTAGTATGTCATAAGAATCACACTGGAGGTGGGAAAACACTGTTTCTTCCCCAACGTTTTGAAGAATTTCTCTTTACTTCTGCATTTCTGACCCAAAGCGAGAAGAAAGGAGAGTGCACAAATGACAAACAATCCCTGAGGAGGTACGGCACCTGCAGTCCCTAGTCTAAGATTAAATGTCAAAAGTGTATTAAACAAAAATATCACTGTGGCAACATGGGAGTTTGAAGGAATCCCAGAATATGTTGTGGCTTGTTACAGCCTCCTCCCCAGGGCACAGTTCAGGGTTGTGAGCAACACAGGTCCAACTCTTCAAAAGAAGGCAAGAACTGAACCCAGGTCTCCTGTACTGTGGGTGAAGGCTGAAGTCATTGGGCTTTAGGGTAAAATAAGGAGAGCACCTCCCTTTTCTTGCAGAGGCTTTGCGAACTTCTGTGCTTTGCTTTCATTATATGTAGTCAAAAATGAAATAGTATTACTGGGGGTGAAAAGGGCCAGGAGTGTTGGTGGATCACAAGCTGAAGACGAGCCAGCCTGGTGCCCTTGCAGCACTAAAGGCAAACGGTGCTGTAGGCTGCCTCAGTAAGTCTGCAGCCAGCAAACCAAAGGACATGGTAATTATACTCTCCTCAGCACTTATGAGGCCACATTTGAAATACTCTGTCCAGTCTTTGTCCTCCTAGCTCAAAGGAGACATTTAAAAATGGGAAAGGGTCTAGCAGAGGGCCAACAAGATGATTAGAGGACTGGAGAACTTGACACATGAAGAAAGGTTGAAAGAATTGGGCTTGTTCAACATGCCGAAGAGACAGCAGGGGTTGAACACTGTCTTCCAACACTTAAATGGTTGTTATAGAGATGATGGAGATTCTCTTCAGAAAGATGTCCAGGTACAAGAGGCAATAGGCACAAGCTGCTTCAGGGGAAACCCATCCAGGTATAAGAAAAAATTATACACCATGAGAGCAACCAAACTTTGAGCAGATTGCCCAGAGAAGTGGGGAAAATCCCTCGAAATCGCTGTGCTTGACGAGCTCCTGATCATGATCTCCATAGCTTTCTTCCAATCTCAGCTTTTGTATACGGTTTCATAACTCTCAAGGTTTTGTTCTCACTAGAAAACACAAAACAAACACAAATACTCACTGCTACTAGAAATATATAATTTTCAGTTAGGACTGCAGATCGAGAAGCAGACTTGTCATGTAGTTTTAGTTCAGTTTCATCAATGCATTCTCCCTCTATTCACCTTCAGCAAGGACTTCCTAAGATACTGCTATAAACTTTGATAGTAAACATAGAAACAATTAGCTGATTTTGGATGTCTTGTATGTTATGTCTTGAATTGTTGATAGGCACTTATTCAATGCAATCCTACAAGCCATTTATGCTATATGCTGTTTTCAGGAAGCAAACAGCAGAGGACACTTTACTCACAATTTCAAGCACCTCTTTCCCAGGGTAATGTTGCAAGAGGTCCTCAAGTTGCTGGTCTTCCTTGCTCCCTTTCCTGTGCCTTTCCATAGTGCTCCTGCCCCTTGCACACATCCGCACAACCACAATAAAAGTGATCCCCTTATTTTCAGGATGTCAAAAAAATTCCTTAGATGGTGTAGCTAAGGCCTTACCATGACAGCCTGGGCTGGAAAGGATAGCTGAAGACTGGGAACTATTGTCAAGTAAAAGGAAATTTAAGGATTTTTTTTCAGTTTACTTGCACAGCAGGCCTGAAACAGCTTCAGAGCGACGGAGTACAACTGCAATACCACATACTCACATGCCTGTAAAACACTTACCTAACCATTGCAGGACAGTGATTACCATGTCAGTGCTATGCTGTATTCTACATTAATTACAAAGTAGATAACCTACAGAGTCCTACTGGCAGCCAAAGCCAGACTCATCTTCCATTTGGAATGTTTCAGGAGTGAGCTCATAGGGAAGAATTCTGGACTAATTCTATTCACTATCTTGGGTGAATATATGGGGTGAACATATAGAGCCATGCTTTGATGAAAACAAAAGATCAGTATCAGGGAATTTTACAGCTGAAAAGTTGACAAAGTAAGAAATAAAGAAAATGGCACAGCCATTCTATCTTGTAAACCACTGCACTTTAATTCACTTTAATTCATGCCCACATGAAAAACATATACATTATTAATGATAAAAAAAATTGGTTATACATGTCGGAATGAAAGTTAAACATTTACAAAATCGGAGACTGTATTTTCAACTCCAAAAGAAATTTTATCAGGTAAAGAGAATATGAAGCAGGAGAGAAGCACTACCATTTTATGCAACATTACCCAGGGCAAAACCAAATATTCTGGCTATCACAGCAAGGTTATCACCTTGATGTATCCCCCTAATAAACATAATATCCAATGTAAAGCATCTTTGATAAAAGGCTTATGACAAGAAATATGAAAAATGAAAATTTTGGTAGGAGCAATATATTCGCCCTTATGTCTTCCTCCACACTTCAGAAACGGAACAGGGAGAGCACGCCTTTGTTCAGCTCATGCTGCAATTCTCTCATTAGTAATACCATTGCTGACAGCTCTGATGTCCTTACTTAAGAAGGATGTTTGAAAACTTGAAAGAAACTACAGGAAAAACTGGTGATACAGAAATCTTGCCTTATGGTTAGAAACTAAAGCTCCCCAATGAGATTTGCTTAACAACAAAAGAGGGCCGAGATGCCTTGATCCCAGCCTTTAAGTATTTTCATTGAATAATGTCCAGTGCTAAAGGCTTTTTTAATCCAGCAAAGATTCAACAAGTCAAGTCAAAGCTAAATTCAGACCACAAATAAAACACTTCACCTGAACAGCGAGTGTTGGTATAGATGTGGTGGACTCTTTGTTCTCTGAACTCTTTAAATATGAACAAGACATCTTTCTAATGAAGTTAACCTTGAAATAATGGTCTTCAAGCAAGACTTACACAGCGATGCTCTGTGGTCAAGGCTAATGTTGGACTGGATTACATCACCAAAATGATTGGGCTCTTCTTGTCTTCAAGTCTATGCAGCAATTACGTCAAGACATGTTCGTAATTCACTCTAAGCATATTTTGTAAATAATTATTAAAGCGTTACTACACCCTTACTGACATATTGAAAGTTATTTTCATGTAAATGGGCTACTTTTATAAAGAACATTTTGACTACTGTCCTAGGACTCATAGATATAAGGATTTACATTTTAACTGGGATATAGGAAAATTTACACATAGAAATTCAATGGCTGATCTGTTCAGTGCTAGCTGCAGAGGTCCTACAGAGAATAAAAAATATTCAAGTAATTCTCTAGTGTCATATTTGCCTGAAACCCCAGCTGCTTTTTATGAGAGCTAAGAATCTCTAATATTCTACTAGTGCTTAGCTATTGGGTGTGTTAGTTTATGAGGCTCAACAAAGAACATACCTTGTTTATTAACCTTTCATTAAACCCCTCACAAACTCAAACACTGGCGAGAGAACAAGAACAAAAAGGCACATGAATGTTATCAGGAAACGTATATATTTATCACTTTCCGATTTCCCCAGCACTTGACAGTCTACTTGATAACCATTGAATTTTCATTACTTTCATTGATTTGATCAACTCCTTTTAGTACAGAACATGAATAAGATTAAATGTGAAGAGCCAAAATAAAATTCCCTTTCATAAAGCATTTGTCTTCATACAGAATTCACCAGCATAATTACACCCCTATAGTTCTGATGGTATAACTCCCCATGTGGACGCTTGAATTCTACAGGCATTCATGCAAGATTAAAAAGCATCCACAAGGCATAATTATACTACTATAGTCTCTGGTAAATTTCCCCATATAAAGAAGACCTTTCTATGTTGAAAAAAGAGGGGTTTGGGGAGGAAAAAAAAGGGGGGGGAACAAAGCCAGAAAAACCCTTTGATTTCCTAATGTAGAAATTTTATGAGGTTTTCTGCTCTTCAGTTACAACATGCTATGTAAGCATGCATAAAAAAAGATCACAAATATGAAAACAAAGGTTCCTCAGATGATTCATTCCAACTGACCTCTGGTCAAAACACATTGACCCAAAATGATATCACAATTACGCGAGGATATTTACCAAGGTTTGAGAATTTTTAAAGATCGAGGTATTTTTGCCTTTTAATATCATGGGTACAATTGATTTGTGGCATATGTGATCACCAGCTCTGCAAAGTAGCTTCTGTAAGCTATACTTAAGCTGCAGACTGTTTTGTACCACCGCATAAAAATGGATCTGAGCTCTCAATAGCATAATGAGAGACGAAATGGCAGAATTACAGTAGATTTTGTATTCTCTGTATAAAAGATGAACATAATAGGTCTGCTCTTACCATAGTTCCTTCACCTTGTAGCTATGTACTAGAAAGCATGACTTCCAATGCTCAGAGTGCATAACAGGTTAAAAAATGTAGAGTCTGCAGAAATAAACTAAATTTAACTCCACATTTCCCCCAGGTTCTCATTATAGAAGAAAATTAAGGTTGTCTGGATGACTTTAACCGTGTGTTTTCTTTTTTAATATATTTAATTTCATTGAAGTAGAATATTTTCACTGCATTTCCTAGGTTTCAATTATTTTTCTGTATACCTAATTCACTTCTGAAATATTTTATCATGAATATTCTAATACATTCAGCTTTTACATAGTTTCTTGGCAGGGATTCTTCTCGGATTTCTTTTCTTTACAATTATTAAAAAATGTTATTCATGAGCACCAAGGAAGAACCACAAATACTATATGGTTTTAGTAATCAAAATATACAGGGTGAAACCGACATATTGCTTTTTAATGTCTTCATATCGTTGTAACAGCATGAATGGTCAAAAGTGGTGAAGTTTAACATTGATTTACAATTGATCATTAGATCAGAGATGTAAATTATTACGAGAGGACTCAAGACTTTTTGTTTCTGAGTCCTAACTACAGTGAGGCATATTTAGAAGGCGGATGGAGACCAGCAGGAAAACACATGAACGCTTCAGCACCAGTCACCCTGCACTGTTCAGAATGTAAGTTAGTAAGTTAAGGGGTAGGGAAGGTAGCTGGGACAGGACTAAAAACCAGCCAAGTGTTGAGAGAGCATCCATTTGCTGTATGGTATAGCTGAGTTCAGCTCCGTGTTGCACCCATGCCTGCATCTTCTACCTCTCAGAGGCACAGCCTCATCATTACTGCCATGGAAGCTGAAGCATTTAATGAAAGATGTTGCTTGCCCTCAGGAAACGGGATGGAGAGCATCCTACCCTTGAACAATCTATCTGCTCCTGACTAGCTGAGCTCTGGTATCACAGTAGCCAGCCTTAGAGCTGTTGACCCCACCTTGGTTACTGAATATATAGTCATAATTAGTCACAGTGATATGGTTAATGGATTTCTAAATTTAAATCTGTATTTCTTCAATTCTACCCTGTACATAAAACTTGGATTAATTTTAGTTCTATGGTGAATCTGAAGGGTCAGAACTACTAATTTCTGAGATAATTCCTTACTAATTAAAGCAGCAAATTTCTTAGAGTATCTGTTGAAAATAATTTTATTGAAACAGTGGGTGGTGGTATAAAATTAGTGAACATTCATCTTACACTAAAGGAGGAAATAAGGTCAAGAGAATATATTTTCACATAAATCAGATAGGTTTCCTTTGCTTTTAGTGCAACACAGATGCTATGGCTCGGGAGGGGAACCTGCTTCTCTATCACCTTTCAGAGGTTTAACAAGAAAACTTTAATAAATCTTCTTGTAGCAATTTAAAGCACTTACTTTAACAGCCTGCTGAGGTACAAATATATACTCTTTCTGTTTAACTTGCTATGTGGCCTGTATAGTCCCACAGAGGGGCAGACCTAGCTATAGACACATGCTTGCTTCCTCCCGCTTTCTCCTGCTGCATCAGGCTACCTGCAGGATTCAGTGAACTCTACTTCAAAGCCTCGTTGCTCAAAAATTTCCACAGTCTCCTTGTGTCTCCTACCTTGCCTCCTAAATACGGTCAGACTACAGTACACAAGCCTTTGGAACAGATTATTCCAACACTGGAAGCGATTATTCTCAGCACAAGTCAGTTATGTGAATTTCTCGAGACCTATGCAATGATCACTGTGACTACTCCTTAAAATTTTCCAGAGCCTCCTACACCACAATATTCAGGTACGTAAATACACACTACACATTCCTGCAACTAGTAGAGATGTCTCATGCATTCTTTAAAACAAAACCCAAACTTACTGCCAGAGCTGTGACCAACACCTTTGTGTTTAGTAAACAGTGGCAGCTGCATTTGTACTGTACATAGAAAAGAAGATGAGAAAATACTGTGTTCTGGCTATAGCAGCACACACTACTGCAGAAACTCTTCTTCTGCACACTGAACATAGGAAAAAATAAGCAGTAAAACCTCAGTATTCTCTATCCCCAAAATAATTTTGGTTTGTGTCCTGGTAATACAATAATACAAGCAAATTAAGCAGACATATTAGAAGGACAGTTAACAATGCTATCTGATCTGTGAGTGCACCAGCAACAACACAAGCTTTAAAATCCTACAAGGCATTTTGAGAATCAAACAGAGATTGACAGTATCTCTATTTTGTAGTGCCAACTTTCTGAACACTTCGCATTTGTCATGAAACATATGATGGTGTTGGCAGCAGTTCCAAGTTAGCACTGGTTCCCTTTGTGAAAGCCACTGCCTAAACGAAGGGCTAGATACAGTCTCATCCTCAACAAATGTGAAGTGTCTTTGCTCCACTGGTGAATTATTGCTATCCAGGACAGGAGGTAGAAAGTGTGCAGGATTCTGCAGCACACAGAAAATAAGCTCCTCACAGTTTTGTAGGCTGTACACACAGACCCTTTCTATCACTTTTCAGCAACTCCAGCTTACATTATATCTACAGACTCACAGTAAGATGAGATAGTCACAGTATTTAAACCTTCAAACAATCTACGCTGCAAATCAGCCAGCCTCCTGCTCCTCAGAATGTTTCATCTCAGCTAAAAATTATCAGTTCAGAGGGATAAGAGTGCAGAGGTATACAGCTGACTGTAATGCATTCCACCAGACAGCATTTATGAATTTTTTAGCTGAGTTTTCTTCTGTCCTTGCTGTTCTTGCCAACCACATGCAGAACACTTTAGAGACAATAGTAATTCCCCAGAGGTTCACATGCACTACTCAATTCCCAACAATAAAAAAAAAAAAATATCCTTTTTCTAAACTGAGTTTCATCTCGTATTTTCCTTCATCATAAATTACAGCTAACACCCAGAACTTGCACTGCCTAGCTAAAAAGCTAGCAGAAATTGCCACATTCAATTAGCACAGCAGAAGCAGCAAACTAGAAATAGGATTTCATTCACTTTAATTCACTAGTTGGTTGCCATAAATACTCATCTGTAAAACATGGAATTCTAAATACTCCACAGACATTATTTTCCTTTCATGAAGATGTTTGTTTACTTTGGCAGTGATTCTCTTGGGAGAAACTCTAATAACTTCCACTACCAAAAAAAAACCCAAAACAAAAAAGAAACAGAAAATGCCACTAGCAAGCAAGAAAATATTAGTCTAATGTGCTGGTTAAACTCCAGGGCAAAAACGAATAAAATCAGAGTAAATCACTGCTTTGCATTCTTGTGACCAGAACCCATACCCATCAAATCCAGCAGGCAAAATAGCTCTCACGATGGAAGTTGGGCTTTGAGTAAAGGAAGAAAGCTGCCCATCTCCTGTGAATTATAAGATTTTTAGCTTTAAAAACACACAAACAAAAACATAACATGGGAAGGAGAAAAACAGAATAAAGTAAACTACCTCAAATCCCTGCTGTTAAATTTTCCCACTGCTTTTAATTGCGTTACAGCACAGTGATCTAACAAAGGTTTCTTTCCCAGTTTTGCTATACCTGGGTGATTAATATTTTTTTTAATTTTAATGAGAAAAACCACCAGAAAAAAAGGTAAGCTCCAGTGACTCAACACAGCTCACTGCTGAAACAGACTTGCCTACCTCCTGCCTCAGAATGCAGGAGTATTTTCAGAGTTTAAAAAAAGAAACACAACTAACAAATCAAGAACAGAAAAACAGTAAAAGAAACATTAATATAAATCCTCAGATCTCTCTTTCTTGCGAAAAGTCAAACCTCATCACTTGTTTTTCTATATGAATAATCTGCAATCCCAGCCTGTCTTCTCCATTTTCATGGGAGGAAAAAGTCATTAACAAAAATTAAGGTTAAGAGGAAGCAGCTCTAGGAAAAGTAATGTGAATTGTATATTTCAGTTACCAGCTAGAACAAGGTGCTGTTCTTGGAATGCATATGCAAGCCCATTTCAAAGCTTAAACTGGGATGAAGCAGACACATGTCACAGACCACAGGACAGCAGACTGTGTACTTCCCTAAACAGCCTTGGCATTGGGAAGATCGATACATGTCTCTTAGAACTTTTGCAACCAGAGCAGGACAAGCAGAGCTACCTAAATACAGAGTGCTGACAAACAGCCTAGGCAGAGAAGAAGATGCAGGAGAAGGAAAGATAAAACAGTAAATAGAAAACAAGCACCCAACATAAAACCTCCCGATTTTCTAGTAGCTGTAGAGCCTTAGAAGAGGGGTCAAGCATAGTAGTAAATCACTGAAAATGGTGAAAGGCCTATAAGTATTCTGGGCTGTAGAAACAACAATTTGTTGCCTTACAAGCAGCTGATGAGTTTATGCTGAGCCACTCCACTAGCAAAAGGGTTTCTGAAGTCAGAACTATCTGTAGCCATATTAACTTTTAACTATAACATGCAAAAAAATCATCAGAAAAGCTGCTTTTAGTATTGGAATGAAAGCAAAGATACTTGCTATTTGCAGCCCATGTTCAAAATCACAACCACGGTGATTTTCCAACTAGCTAGTAAGAGGGAAACAGCAGATTCTAATAGCAGTCAAAGTTATTTTCTCTTTTATACATTAGGCTCCTGATATTCTGGTGTTCGTGTTGATTCACAAAATGAGGAAGAACTGAAGTAACTGCGCATGCACATAGAAGTCTACATACTATATCTAAGTTTTAATAAGTTTCATGATTTACTACCATGTTCCCCAAAACTGCAACACTCATTTAGTGGTGTCCAACTAGGAGAAGGTCTGGACTCTACCCCAAAAACATATACTTGTTAAAGAAACTAAACCCCCAGACTGCTCCAAAGTGGGTAGCATCTCAGCATAATCCCTTTCAGTTCCTATAGCTGAAAGTTATAAAGTTTTTTTCAAGCTGAAAAATAGAACAGTGGGCCCAAATCCTCGTATAATAATATCCTGTGGCTAGCACTGGCCAATACAGGTGCTATTCTCCTGGGTTTATAAAAAGTAAAGAACCACTCAAGGGAAAAATTCAGAAGCCCTGGTGATCCCTTTCATGTCACCCAAATGGCAGCCATTACAAAGCAAGAGCTGCTTTGTAATCCTTATAGTTTATTTAATTTGTCTTTATATAGTGTTATTTTATACGGTTTGTTGCTATTTGTCTTTACATTTTCTCTTCCATAACACTGCTGGTTCAACTTGCCACACAAAATTTAGCACACAGTGGATGATGCAGGACACCAGACAAATAAGATTAGCATTGTCTTTCAGGTACTGAGGAACCCAGGAGAGTTCTCAGCCCCAGCTCTGCCACAGGCCTCCAAGGTGAAGCTGATGCCTGGCACTTCTGGTGCAATGAATACACAGAGAAGGCTGATTAATGGCTCCAAGAACCATAACTTAGGTATATTTGGATTTACTATACTGACAGCTTGTTTTTGCAACATCTAGGTTTTTTCAATTTACATATTCTGTACAGAGATATTGCATATGGCTTGGCATTCGCTTCTTGCAATGTTTGTTGTCTAGTCTAAGCAACTCATCCCAGCTCCATGACTCTCCAGCTTCCCCAAGTCATTCCAAAGAGGAGGGGGCTCTTGCCAGCATGCTGCCTCCTTCAGGCCCAAGCACACAGTCACTTTCCGACATCAGTCAGAGAACATGGACGCCAAGCATCTCAGTATCCCCTGAGGTCTGAAAAGGCAAATCTAGGAAGTTCCTGAGTTGCAAAAGGTTGAGGTAACTGGAGGAAGCATTATACATGCTTAGCCTGTTCTTACACATCTGTTTAGGCATCTATTTTCAGACACTATTACTTCCTACTAGCCCAATCCAAAAGAGCTCTCAAACATTCCCTGGAAAGGGGCAGCTAAGATAAAAGAAAGCAGGAAGGACTCGATGGATTACAAGCAAGAAAAAAGGAAGAAGAAAAAAACCCAAACCATTAAAGCAAGAGGGTGTGAAGGCCAAATGGTCAAAAAAAAATAAATCAAGAAACGGGAACTGGATAGAGAAAACAAACAGTGCCAAGGACAGGACTCAGCACTTCCTGATGGCACCAAGGTGCCAGTGAAAGATCTGATTTGGTGGAGAAGCAGAATTTGAGGCCAGAGCATGCACCAAGGTGTCCCGTGTCAGTCGCAGAAGAGATAGGATATACAGCCTGAAGGATTCCTGGTTTGACTTGGTACAGTGTTCTTGTTTGTGTCAGAGTCAAGAAGAGTACGCCACAAGACCAAGGAGCAGCAAAGACCTCCTGCATTCTGCAGTAAGATATAGCCAGAAGCTTTCCTTGTAACCAGCAGAGAGAGACATCAGGTTTCTCTCTATTCTATGATTCTGATTCTCTCTCTAAAGGTACCTGCATCAGGGTAGGATGAATCACAGTTTGGCAGCACCTGTCTTGTGTTTGTAGAAGATTAGGCACCTAATGCAGAGCAGATGCTTAGTTTTTACATGGTTAAAAATAGATGAGATCTATCCCATCAAAGCTGTTACAACAAATATGCACAATTGGGGTAGGTAGCTACCATGGTAGAGGTAAGCTGTCACAGAGGATGTAAGTACTCTTGTCTTTAACTCAATTTAAAAAGGCCACTCACAGAAGCCACAGCAGTTGTTTGGATGGAAAAATCGCTAGAATTTGGGCTTGATTTAAAGGTGAGCGGCAGGGAAGCTGACCGCTTACGAAAAAAAAAACACCCAAGAAAACAAACAACTCAATGAGTTCCTACACATTTTGTAGAAATAGGCAGCTGCTTATAGGAGAAACTCAGCACAGCGCTGCTTCCACCCTTGCAAGAGCCTGAGAACACCCCAGGTAGAGGACAGCTTCTGTTGAGGCTTGCACATAACCGAGTGGTAGGCGTAGGACATGAACACAAAGGGAGGCCAGATGCTACCAGCTCTGCAGCTCACAAAACTAATGCTTACAAGGACCGTGCCATGAAGCAACTCGCTATTCAGAGAGGAACCATTACTTGGCCAGCAACATTTACTCAGCATGTGATCATCACAGGGCCTTGGTCTGCACTCTTTATTTATTACCACTTGTAAGACAGACGGCTGCAGAGTTCTTGAAGCAGATGCCAATATAATGAGCAATTCTGGCGCACAAAGCCATAATACAGCAAAGATAACTATGTATTAATTATTCTTCTATGCTGCAAATGTATTTTCATCTCTACTCTGCAAGATGGCATGGATACCCAAACCCACACACTCACACAGGTCGCAGTCACATCAGAGATTGCAGCAGATGTCAAACCAATGCTTTGTTTCCTTTATATTCTATATGTGTACGACAAACACACACAGATTTAACAAACAAGAACTGTTACACTGGGTCAGACCAAAGGTCCACCGGCCAAATGGAAAGCAGCCATCCCGCCTTTGACAGTGGCCACTAATGGATGCCTAGAGAAAAGCACAAAAGGTCAAACCTATAATGGCACTTCCCCAACGTACTCTCAACAGCCGTGTAGCCATTCTCTCTACAGCTTTCCCACAGCACAAAAGGAGCTCACTTATTTTGGTCTGTTCAGGGATAGCTACAACTGTTACATCTACAGTTGTCAAACCATTTAATGAATTTTTGGCATGCAAACAGATGCCAAGAGCTGTGTTTCCAATGGGTGGAAAGGGTAGAACCCCACTTTTAATACTGTCTGCCCAGGAAATGCCTCAAAAGGCACCACCGCCCCACCAGACCCCAGTACGGGCTGGTGTGAGCCGAGGAACCCACAAGCGCTGGGCAAGGTTCGATGGCAGCACCTGGGCAGAAAGGATAGGGTCACCGATCTTCCCTTCTACCAAGGTTCAGGAGTGCCGCAGAGCCCCGGCCCTGCACCCCCTCCATAGAGGCACGGGCAGCAGGGGCGCTGTCACCCGGGGCTGATCAGCCCTGAGGGGACACGAGCCCAGGGTGGGGGGTGGACGGGCGCTGAGGGAACGGCGCGAGAAGAGGGCGGAGCCTGGCGCGGGGCGTGGCTCCCGACACCCGCCCGTCTCGTGCCGCTGCGCTCGCGCCCCACCTCCTCTCGCCCTCCTCCCCCTCCCCTCGGCCCGCCCGTGGCGCGCGGCTCTGCGTCAATGCAAATGAGCTGAGCGAGAGACGAGGGGGCGGAGCGCCCCTCCCCTCCCTGAGCGAACGCGTGATGGGATGGCAGCCGGCGGAACAAACCATCGCGGTCCCTCTCTTCACCCCCTGTTCTGTTTGCGGACGTAAAAAGCAGGGCGCACCCGCTGCCGCGAACGAAATAAAATCCCTTGATTTCAGGTATTGAGGGTAGATACGCCATCGAAGCCCAGCAGGCCTCCACGGCGTTACTAAAAGGCTGTCACTTTCCCCCCCACACACTTAAGTGGTAGCGATCAGTCCGCCGGTGGGGCGCCTTACGCGCGGGCGTTGGTCATCGCAAGCGCACCCCCACCCCGGCGCCGGGCAGAGGGGCGGGGCTCCGGAGGTGATGCATTATTCATGAGGGGGCGGAGCGGCCGGCTTATTATAGAGGTCGACCGGGCGCGCAGGAAGGTGCGGCCGTGACGTCGCTATGACGAATGTTCCGACTTTCTTAAGGGCCCTGCAGCCGACTCCAATCCGGCAGTGGGGGCGGGGGAGGTGGCTGAGGGCGGGCGGAGCCTCGCTGAGGGAGCCGGGCCGCTGCCGTGTGGGATACTGGCGGCCTCACTGAGTCCTGGCGAGCCTGAGGGCTCCCCGCTTCCCCCTGAGTTACGGGGTAGCGGCTGAGGGGCGGGCGGAAGAGTTACGGGGGAGCTGGGGGGGGGGGGGAGCTGACAGGAATGCACATTCCCGCTGCGGCTCAGCTCTCACCTCCGCCCCTGCAGCCCTCCTCGCTGCCGGCGCTGCCAACAGCTCTCCCAGCCTGTTGCCATCGCTGACAGGCACCCGCAGCCACGCTCTGGCTGTGCAGACAGGGCAAAGACGGGGGGGGGGGACACCGCGTGTTCCTGCTCCCCCAGCATCCTGCATCTCGCACGGGGTGGAGGGTGATGGGTGCGCTTTGAAGGAGGGGATTTGGGATGCACACAATGGATAGCAAGGAGCTGCCATACATCACCCAGGCCCAGCCAGCACCATACA
>JANHGB010010886.1:0-38555 GCA_026283785.1 Coracopsis vasa
ACAGAGGTGAGACTGACTGGTCTGTAGTTCCCTGGGTCATCCATTTTCCCCTTCTTGAAAATGGGGGTTATATTACCATTTTTCCAGTCTTCCTTGCTAGGATCCTTCTAGTTTAACTGCTGACAGCATACCAGAGCCTCCCTGGCCCTGTCACTGGATTTGGGTCTTAAGAGTTATTTTTTCCTGGTGGATTTATCTTTCACAAGTTTGTCTAATCCTTCTTTTATGTATTTTATACTTCTAGACTTCACTTCTCCTATATTAATGAGTTTCACAGTTTGATTATATACCACATATTTATTTTTTCTTCTAAGTTTATGCCTTAGCTATACTTTCTGGGCATAGTTCTTGCCTTATAAGAAATAGTACATAATTACATCCACTTTTCCAGCTCCGTGCTACCTGTGACTACAGACTAATTTTGCTTGACCTTTTTTTTCCATATTGTAAGCTCAATCCTTGTTTGTGCCTTCTCTCAGTTTCTGTTCCACCTATCTTAAATACAGGCTGCTCATTTAATCTCCAATCCCTCAATACTGTCAGAGCCTTCTGTATCTTTTTGCCACCACCTTCGTTGATAATTCTGCTTAATTTTCTATCACCACCAGGCTTTTCTGAGCCTTTCATCCAGTTCATTTCTGTTGAAAAGTAACCTCACTGCTAACTGAATTTCTCAATTCAAGACAGCATGCCAGCTATTATCTGAGAGAGAAACACACACTGCACGAAAGGAATGCTAAACAAAAGGCAATGCCAAACAAGTGACTTCATTCCACGCCTGCTGCCCTTGCCCTGGTCATATCTACAGCTTTCCTGGCACAGGCAAAGAAAACCTTAGGCTGTTCCCCTTGTGCTCACAACACTGCAGCCAACGGTAGCTCAGATCACGCCAGAGTGGGTCTTCCGGCTGAGCATGCAAGAAAACATGAGAGATGAAATGGAGGCAACTTCCCAGATCCTCTGAATCCTCCATTTCCCACCAGTGGTTGCTAAGGGAGCAGCACTACTGAGTGGCTCCAGCTCTGCCACAAAATGGTAGCCAATCTCATTCAAGGTAAAATTTGACAAAGTGCTAAGCTAAGGAGGAAGATGGACCCCTGCTCAATATTGCTTTGCTGAGGCACAGTGTGAAGACACACAGGCTTTGCCCTGATGCACGCTCTAGGTCTTTCCACAGCTTCCCCATAGGCCAATCTTCCCCTTTTGCCTCAAAGACCCACCTCTGCTGTGCCAAAACTCACGCCAGCCACCTAAGTCACACATTCTGGAGTATATTTCTCCTCTTAAGGCTGGTAAAGGGCTGGACTGGCCAAACTGGGCAAGGCTTCACTTTACACCACCATTCTCTAGTGGAGAAAGGGTGAACGCAATATAAAACAGGGGTGCAGCAGAAGTGAAGCTCAGAAAGGCTGAACAGCCTTGAAGTTCAAAACAACCACCTTTCAAATGACATTCTCCTCACACTAGACTTTACCAAAGTCCAGTATTTAGTCACTGCAGGAACTGATGTTCAGACTCTGTTTGCTGCCTGTGGTTTGGTTAGTGAAATATTCCATATCTGCCCCTTTACACTTTGTCTTTCAGGGGGACTGAACAGGATCACTAATCGCCAACTGAGAAAAGACAGGAGAGAAAGAAATTAACTTAAGGCAGATATTAAATACAAACCCTTCAGTTTTCCATTAAAATATTGTGGTTGCTAACAGTGAGACTATGCTGGTGTGAGACAGAGAAAGAACCTTTCAAAAAAGTACAGAAACATTTCTGTAACTAAATTATTATTTGAACAATATCGAGAGCAATACTTGTGTTGCTCTTATTGCTTTTGGGAAAAGTAAAATCCTATCCACCAAGGTCTTGTAGACACCAGCAGAAACATCACACGCAAACTTTTGCTACTTCCCCTCTTGTGTTAGGATGGTTAAAAAGTTTAACCATTACGCTTACTACAGTGCTGGCTTTGTCACAACTAATGTATCTACCAACAGGCTAAGGAAATCACAGACATATGTGTTAACATGAAAAAAAATAACTGAGTGCCACAGAGGACCAGATACACTGCTGTCAAGGTCAGTGAAGTCTGTGAGCATCGTAGGGGTAAGACATTCAAATTGCCAGGGATCAAGATTAAAGATGATATTAGCTTTAGAGGAAGCAAAGAATCTTGTTCTTCAGTAGGAGGTTTACTGCCTAAGATGCTGCCCTAGCAACTGATGCACAGTAAAAAAGCATCAGATAAGACAAAATTAAATCTGAAATGATAAGCAGGTAATGGAAAACATAGGAAAACAAAGAAATTAGAAATCATAATTTTCTTGCAAGCATTTAACTACACAAGAATCTCTGGAGGTAATAACTCCTGCTTCACAACTTTCTAGATAATTATTTTTTCTCATTATAAAAGCTGCATTTTAATTAGCTCCCAAGTTGAGCTACTATGAAGAGTTTTTACTTTCATTCTCTTTTTACTATATGTAAGAAACACTGGCTTTAAAAATAGGTACTCATTAAAAATAATGAGTGGTTTTGATACTGCTTAAATATATTCAAGTGATACAGGGAAAAAAATTGTTGGGGGCTTGTCATTATTTAGTTGCTTAGTAACACAGCAGGAAAAAACATGTATTTAAATATCAGAAAACTTAAAAATCGATTTAGTCTTGAAGTCACTAGTGTTTAAAGAAAGACACAAGTCCTTAGTCAGATGACAGATAGGTGCTTACGACAGCTGCCACAAAACTCTTTTTATAGTTGTCTTCATTACAGCTTGGAATTTTTCATTCCATAAACTACAGTAGAAAGAGGCATGTGCAATACAGTCAACACTGCAGCAAAATGTGTAAATAGCATAACTGTCAATTTATTGCTCACATTTACATAGCTGTTTTGCCTACAATTAGGATGTTCAGAGTTTTAAACAAGTACTTATTGACCTAGACGTTTATTACATGAGTTTATTACAGGAGTAACACATGTACCTGTTGACAAGATCCAGTAATTACTGTGGATTAAAAATGAAGTCCACAAAATGGTATGTTGCATATTTGAATATTATGTAGTAGTTTCTTAAATTACTAATGTCTTTCATATAAGCGTTGTCTTGCAATATGAGTATTACACCATAAATAGAAGATGAAACAAGCAGAAGTTTCATTTCATACCTTCTAACTAGATATTTCTATTTCATTTATATTTTAACCAGAAAAAGCCCAAGAGGTATTGGACATTTTGATCATTGAGAAACAGAGCACTTTTTATTGATTTAAAGTGTATCTCACCGAAAGCAACAATCAGCGCAAATACAGGTTTAATCAAATAGAGGTTCAACTTAAAATTTACCAATGCCGGTAACATAATTGAATGAAATGCCTTTGATTTTGGAGTTCAATTACACTGTTTTAATGCATCATAAACAAATGTTTTAATTATTTCTCTGTAATGCTCAGCTTTGTTGCTGTTTTCTAAAGAAAAGCATGATACGCCATCTCTATCAAAATATTTAGGTTATCACTTTATTTTATTCCACTTAAAGTGTACAGTTTTGCAACCAGTTTACAATTAGCACTCATTTCTCAGGCATGAGTTGACCCACTTACACAATGCAGTAAATCCATGCCTTTTGGGATTTTTCTGGATGGCTTATTTCGCTTCCACCACACAACTCATTTTGTCAATATAGCAAGCAAGGTTAAAGTCATCCTGTCAAATTTATTTATTTAAATTAGAATCAGAAAGACTATACTGTTTCCTGTGGAACTTTACTGAAAACTTTTTGAAACTTTGAGATGTATTTTATCAGAAAGACTTTATAACTTTTGTAATCAACTAATTTCATAAGAAAGCAGTGATATGGAAGGAAACAATACTTACAGCAATTTCTTCCACAAACTTATAAAAAAGGCTTCTGAAATCCTAGAAAAAATGTAATCAACCACAATAATATGTATCATATTAATTTGCTAAAAAAAGAGAGAAAAGGTTTTTTTCCAAACAATCCTATAGAATAAAGCTAGATGGAATAAGACCATTTAAGAGGCAGACATGTAGGCGTCACATCTGCTTGCTTTGACTACCAGAGATCCACTTAACCTAAAATATTTCCCCCTACAACTCTGAGGACAGCTTCAGCTTCACATTTGTGAAGATTCCTTCAAGGTCACCTACCCATCCTCACTGTGAGGCTGCTGAAAGAGAGACTTCCCTAAGCAGAAACTGTCCCAAGGTCAAGTGTCATTCAAGTCCAAACAGACTTGTGTCTGACAGACAAGTACTTCCATTTTACACAATTTGCTGATGTGGTGTTTCTCTCACACATTAGTAGCTTACCAGAACTTCAGAACAGATTTGGGGTTAGTGTTTCAATGGACTTGCCCAAATGCCTATCTGAATTTACACATCTAATGCTATTAGGGCAGTATGGGATATAATAGCTCAAACAACTCACTAACACCCATTATAAATCTCTATTTTTAATGCTAGCAGTTCTTCCAAATGCAGTTGCTTCTTTTGGGCAGGGGCTTGTTTTCCAGCTTCTAAATGGTAAATTGTTTCTGTTCTTTCTAGTGAAGAGTTATGCATCTTTCCACCTGTGTTACAATAAAAGTAGTCTTACAACATGTCACTGATAGACTCTAATGCTTTTCTACTCTGAAAGCTGATCTTGGGCAGATGAAGAATGTCACCGTGTTAGGAACATCTGTTCTACTACCCCCACGGAATATGACCTAATGTGACTGAGTTTTCTAATGCTGCAAATTGAAAGTTCACCTGCTCAGTACAACTTTTCCAGGAGATAAAGTCAACTGAATTATTCAATTCCAACTGTACTGACAGATTCATACGTAATAATTGTAATGAGTATTTGACATTCCAAAAAGTATCCTTGCCATTTTAGGGTCTAAAAATACACTGGGAGTTATTGTCATGTATATCACAAGGATTAAGGAAGACCAACAAAGAAAGGAAGAAGTGGGCAAAGCAGTATGCTATTAAATAAATTAAGACTTTTTACTGAAAGTGTAGATAAAAAATTTATATACATAGGGGCTAATTTAATACTGTCTTTTTCTAACTTTGCTATATATATAAATATATATATATAACTTTGCTATATATATATATAAAACTTTGATAATCATTAAGGAAGCTTTTCTTTTTTAAGTGGAATGCACACTGAGGTTTGAAATGCATTCTCAAGGATTACCAGTTGCTCACTTAACATAAGGCAGAATTATTTCTGCTTACTCAAAATGGGAGGCCAAAAACTTCAACACAGAAATATTAGAAAGTCAAAGGACCTGGAGCTTCTCAGAATTTCAATTTGCTTATATCTATACAAATGAAGATTTCTAATAAATCCAGAAAAGGGACAAAGTTGGACATGACTCTGTGCATGTATGCTCACTGCACAGGAGCACAGTAGGAACTCCACCTTCTTGCAGAGATATGACTGTATTAGGAAACGGAATGACAAATTAAACCTCCTAGTTTCCAGCCAGAAAAAAATGTGTTGAACGCAACTGGTAGATACTCAATCATGAGTTACATACAGCATATCTGAAATGCAATTGTGTGGAATTAAGCCTGCAGCATACTAAATAATGAATAGCTCTTGGAGTTGTAGTTCATGTTAAACTGCCAGAGGAACCAACAGGAGCAGACAGCTATCGGGTACCATGGCGCACCAAGTCTTCCATGCCTATTGGCACTTCATACACTAGTCAGCAAGTGCTATTCTGTCTATGTTAGTAGACACCATTATCATATATGATTAGAAGCATATTTTCCAAATGAAACAGCAACCAAAAAGTCATGCTTATGCATATAAAGATAATGAGATAAAGCTTGAATCACTTCAGAAGCAGTGAAAAAACACACCATTGCCTAGAACAGTATAAGCTCTTTTTGTGCGTGATTTAACATGCTTACCCAGTCTCTTCTTTGATGTGCTATGGTTGGTTTTGTGAAATGTAGATACTGATGATGTTGTCAATTTTTCTTGTTTCATTACATGCTATTTTTCTCCTTCACTTGGATTTGGTGAATGAAAAAAAGCCCTTAGAGATGAGTATCTGCAGGCTGTATGCTGTGAATCCTACAAATGGAGCTTTGGGCCTTGTTGTTAACATCTTCTACTGCCAATTTTCTCTACAATCTATTTTGGCAATTTAAAAGACCATTTTATATTTGAGCAAGTAAACAGGTTGAACAACTGAGTCAATAGCTTCTAAATATGGAGCCATAGCTCAAAGTCTGTTAGGGACAGTTTCTAATTTTAGATGCGCAGATGTGCTCAAGTACAGAAGAAAAGTTGTTAACTTCCTCCTTTAGTTGCTACATGAAGACATATTAATATCACATCTGAGGCAGTATCCAATTCCTTATCGTTTGTTTCTTTCTCCAGAAAACAGGTGTTTAGTTAATTCAAATTATGAGGGAATTCCTGTCCTCCGCTGCTCCCCCTGCAGTTGTATAAATTTAACTGGAGGTAAAATGTGACACTCATACTTAAAAAAAAGAATAAAAAAATTAAAAGAATAAAAAAGAAAAACATGCTCCATATTCCATTAAAGACAATGAGTACATAGCGTTTCTTATTCAAATTCATATACAATGTTTTTGAGAATGTTACAAGATTTTCATGCTCTCTTGCTCTCTCTCTGCATCCAATACAGGCTCCTGGTATATGGGGGAGAGACACACACACACACACACACAGAGCCCCCCCCAGGGTGATTCAGTGACCTCTTCTTTACCAACTCCACTGTCCTTTCTAAATTTTTCCCCAAAATAGGATAGCTTGGAAATGTGCTTTATAAACCAATTTAATCTGTATTCTTATTTTCCTTTATTTACTTTCAGCTATAGCTGTCATTTTGTCCACAATCCAAATCTCCTGGGAAATAAGTCACATACATACAAATTAACTGCATGACTCCATTTTGCTAGCCCTAAAAGGGAAGAAGGGCACAGATGTGCACCACTTCTTGCTCCCATGACTTAAGTTCGTAACAGCATGAATGCGGGAGTGAGAAATACATACATGGGCTCTCAGTGTAATAAGGGCAGCCACTGTGAAAGCTTCCATGCACCCTTCCAGCCATAGAACCAAGCCAGCAACCTCTAAGATGGAAGCACTGGCCTTTATCTTAATGAAAGCTTCTCACTCCATCAGTTTGTATGGACACCTGTTTTGCTTTATACTTAGCAGACATTTACCAGGAACAGATTTAAGAAAGAGCAACTTATTTTGCATAGGATAAAACATACTTCAAGCCATATATCTGGACCTAAAAGTGAAGTGGCAGTAAGCTGCAGCCCATTGCTGCAAACTGCTGGAAGTGTTCCATTTCCCCAAAGGAAATATTATTAGATTGAGTTCCCAGTTCTTCATTTAGCCATGTGTTATGGTATTTATTGATAGATAAATAAAAAGACCTTTTCCAACTTCTTTAATTATTCTGTTCCTTTTGCCACTTTAACTTTTTCCTTGCAAAATCAGCTTACAGTTAGCTTATTAGCAAAATCACCTATAAAATTAAGTGGTATTTTTTCAATTTTGATAATTTATGCGTTCATAAAGAAAATCCTCTCAAAGTTCAAAGTAGACAGAAAACCCTACAAGGTCCTTTAACAAAATTAGCACAGTTCTCTGTGTAAACAGTATAGATTTTGTGTGTATTAAGTACATATTCAGTGCCAAGAAACAGTGACATCTGCAGCAGAAGTGATGGAAATTTTATACTTTATTTTATATTTGGAATAATTGAAAAAATACTAATAAACTTTTATAATACTTACCGACATTCTTTTTATAATACTTATAAATATTTTCACACATATTAATTTGTAAAAATTACTTAAACTTTAAAATGCCTGCTTGGCCACGCAAAAGGTGCTAAAAATTTGCAAACTCGTCAGCAAAAAAAGCTGTCTAGTTTATGCAGCCTTTCCTACAAATCTAAACTATCATGCTAGTATGTGCAGTTTCCACCTTTTAAGCTAACTTAATGGTAAGGAGCTGTAATACTTGTAGTTTGGGGCAGCTGAAGCTGCATGTCCTGGAGAGGCTTTATGATTCTTCCTAACAAGCATGTTGTACATCTGCAGAATTAGGCTTTTAGGCACTGGGATAAATTTCATTCTTTTCTAAGAAAATCCATTCTGGTCCAGATGCATCCATCGAAGCAGAAAATAAGTTCCACAAGTTTGGTCTAGTGCTCAGGACTGCTTGTGGCAAAACAGCAACCAAAATCCAATGCACTCTCCCCCAACTCCCCTCACTCTTTTTTCCTTTCAAGGTTTATATTAACAGCATTCTTCAAAGAGTTGGAGCACTGCAATAATATTCATGTGTGCTGCGAAACTTATCTTGGGACAAAAGACAACATTTTACAAAGATTTCTGCTAAATAACATTGATAATCTTATTTATGTTTTATGTTGTTATTTATCTTCATCAAGAATAGCTAAACACTTAACTGTGCTCACTTACCCATTCAATGAAGTTGTTACAATTTTGTTTCAAATAGGGCTCTTTGAGAAGTTACTAATACTTCCAGGTGAAATCAAAACAAAACTGAAAATTAAATATATATATTAGTATTCTTCCATTTTGCTATATATGAGAAGTAAAATTATTTTAGAATTATTAAAGTGCTTACCTTTCAGTGTGTTGAAACCTTAAATAGATCCTTAGTCCATGACATACACTGTTTATCTGATAAATACAGAAACTACTCTGTGGGGAGCACATTTCTATAATACAGGAGTTTTCTAATTGGGTTCAGGTTATAGCCTATGTAGAATTATCTTTCTAAGATATAATGCTATAAATCAAATTATTGTTTTTGCATAAGCATAAATGAAATGTAATTTCTTTCGTCATGCACATTTTAAAATTCAATTTTCACCTTCAAGATAATTATTTCTAATAGAGTCCATGACTTGGAATCTCTATCAGCTACATACAGCAAGAAAAGAAAACAGCTCTGTATTGTTAAGACTGAATGGAACAACTCCGCATTGTTAGGACTGGATGGAACAAATCTATATTGTTAAGATTGGGTGGTTGGGAATGAAGGGACAGGAGTGGTACATCCAACCACCAAGAAAAAAAACTGGGGAGGGGGGACAAACAAAAAACAAACACTTCTCACATTTAAAAATCTACTTCTAGATCTGAAAAGGCACGTAGATATATCTGATGCAGGAGCCAGACAGCATTATAAAATATGCAAGAAGATCTGCTAGAAGAGTGTGTCCCCATCAAAAATAGAGGTGGGAAGAAAATTCTTTCCTATTTCACAAACTACTTGCTTGTTTTTGTTTTCCTCCTTTCCCACAACAGAAAACCCAATATATTTTGAACAAAAGTGAGAGAAAATGTATGCAAGTGACCTGTGCCATACTATTCTATACTCTGATGTTGAGGATACTGGGCTTGGGAGATCTAATTAAATTTCTTGGCCATGCTAATATCCAAAACTGAGTATCATATGCCTGCTGTAGGGTACTCCTCTCAGCTTCTCAGAAAGCAGACCCATGCAGGGGATTAAGTATTCATCAGAGCATTGCTCGTTTCATCTCCTTGATGCGTTCCAGAACTGCCACACACAAAAGAATCACTCTTGCTTGAAGAAGCTATGTAGGTCATGAGAGTACCTAATTTAAGTTCTTGGTATGAATAAAAAGTACAGCTGATTAAAAACAGGGACTCACTGAAGTTTCCCAGATCCCAGATGGAAGTCTTAATGTCCATGCTTTTTGCCACTCTGAAGAATTCATCTTTCTCTCTCACAAACCAGAAATTTCAGTTAGCCACATCATTAACATAAGGTATATGCTCTTTTCTCATCTTATCTATACACAGGAGCATTTACACGACCCTTAAATTAACTGGTCTCCCCACTGGCCAAGGGAACAGGAAATGAGTCCCAATTTTTCACCTCAAAGACCAGCTCTTGACATCAAAATCTTAACTAATGAATGCTTCAGCAAGAACGATACATCTCCATTGCTGTGATAAACTAGTATTATTCAATCACTCTCTTTTACAATAACATCCCTATCTGAAAAAAGTATTTTTTTCCAAGTAAATAAACTCCATCATTTTCTTCTGATCATACTTACACTGTGTGGATCCGATTCCATGATTTTATTTTATTACTACAAGGAATGATAAAAAAGTGGTTACAAAATCTATGGAGACAAGTTCTTGCAGCCGAAGAATGGATGGAAGCCAGGACAAGCTACTGATTATTGCTTCTGTATCATTGCTAGCTCACAGTAGCTTCTACCTATTTCACACATATCATAACTTGCACTATGTATTACCCAATATTCCATCATGCAGTGGGTTAAGCCTGCTGCAAGGGAATATGATATAAATTAATATCTTTTCTAGTGAAAACATAAGTCAGGAAAATTCCCATTTTAAAAAACCCACTCTTGAAAGCGTTCTGCATTCATGCTTTAATATAATGAAGCGCATGTTTAAGTTTTGTTATTTGATGTTCTTTTCTCATCTTGCAAAACATGTATTTTGTTTTAAAACTGAGCATCAAAATATTATCTGCTTCTAGAAATCTGTGTCTTGCCAGTTATGCTAATTTTGACAGCCCCTGCTAAAAAAAGACAAAGCTTTATAGCTTATATAAATTATATAGTTTACATGCAAATAGTTACAAAAGTATTTTTACTTGTTAGCAAATCTATAAAAATAAAAGTGTCAAATAATTTTAGTATAGAAAATACTTTGAGCATACTTGGTGAAAGCTGGAGAGGTGAACACACATTGCCAATGTGCTGTACAAGTCCATGGCATAAGGTTACACACACTTCAAAATCTGACATACACAAATCGGTCACCAAAATCAGATTCTTCACTCTCACAGACTTCATCAGAAACACCAACAAACACGCCTTTTCTTAGACACACTATTTCTCCATCTACAATCACTTTAGGTGGCAGTCACATACATTACTGATTTGTTCCTGAGTCCTTTTCAGTCTTTGTAACTCCGGCGTATCGGTCACAATACTGAACCCTCTTCCTTTGCTTTCTTCAAAGTCCCTTTTGTATTTTACCTAGAGAATAGAAAATACAGAAGAACAGGGTTGTTTTCATATTCCACAATGTGCCTCTAGCAATCCTTTTTTACTGTAAATAAAGTACTTGTGAAAGGCTTTCAGCCCTTAAAGGAGAAGCCTGCCTTCATCCACGAACAAAGACAGGCAGCAACTGGACAAAATTCTGCAGTACCCAAGCAACTGCCTCCTCTAGAGTGCCATGGGCTCACCTCCACATGGACTGCAATAGTGGGAAGATCACCATCCATAGTCATTTCACTCTCAGTGTAGCAACCACAGAACTACAAATGCCAATGGAGCATCAAGCAAGCACTTATTTTCACACAAAAAATAGCTATAACTAAATCTGGAAGTTTTCTAAATGCACAGCTTTGTATTTCAACCTCTCTTTATGATAATTCTACCAGTCTCTTCCCCAGTTGAAGCATAAGTTATACATTTTAAAAATGCTGCATTAAAAGAGTATTTAGAATATTGCAAAGTTAAACATTCGTGAGTTATGGAATGGCTGTTCACTGTACAAGGTTAAATTTATCCTTCTTGCACATACACATTAGGATATTGTCTTTAATCACTTACTCATCTATTACTCTTTGGCAAGGCCCCCTGCTTTATTCTGTACACAGCAGAGATGGTTCCATATGTGGTTGTATCCTTTTTCAGACCAGACTACTCAAATCCTATCATGAAGGCAAGGATATTAGTTTCCTCAGGAACTTTTTATAGCTCTGATCACAGTCATTAATCAATTTTCATAATGCACCCTGGAAAGCAGGAATGGCATTATCCACCTTTCTAGAACAACCTGCTAACAGAGGTGTAAAAGACTTAATTTCCAAAAACATACACGCATCTCAGGGTGTTCGCTCTCAGATTCCTAACACTTGAATATGTTCAAATTACGGACTTAAATTACTTGTATAAATACCCAGTACTTCTGCAAATTAGTCTAGGGGATTTCAGCTTCAGCATAAAGAAACAAGATGAAATCTGCAAAATATTCAGTCACTGGTGAGCCACAGATAAAACTCCGTAGCAAAGACAGTGTTGGGAGCCACGTCTCCAGGCATGGATTCAGCTACCTTATCCATAACAACTTCCTTTTACTTCCTGTGTCCCCTGCTTTATTTACTACACATGTCCAGATTTTGCAACACAGGGGAGAGCAGCAATACAGAAGCAGTATTCTCCTTTAAACAACTGATAACAAGCAAACATCCAGTTTATGCACAAAACTTGTAGTTCAAGGTTAGCTTAGGCTTATTTCAAATGTTATGATGGTGATTAACAGGAAGAAGTATCCCTAGATCACAAAAGTAAAGTTTCACAGTTTGTCCTGCCCATCCTAATCTTCAGTGTATATGTTCATAAACTTTACTTTTTCTCTAAATGCAGTTTTAGTGTATATAATTATATTGTGTACAGTTCACACATAGGCACATCATACAAATCCTTGAGACATTTCACTACATCACTGCAGCAACAAACTAGCATTTTCCCTGTGTTCCACCTTCAGAGCTAGCTGAACTTCATACACAAATGACTGCAGATTTCAAACAAGTATATTCTTTTCATGCCACCCTGAGACTAAGGAAACATCACATTCACTCAGGCTTTTGAGGAAAGCATGGGCTGGGGGACCCATGCCTTTCTGTTCATCTCCCCCAGGTTCAACGTTTCAGCACCTTTCCTTCCATTTGACCACCATAATCAGGTATCATTTTGTCTTCCTCTGAACTTCTAAACTAATCAAGTCAAATCTCCATGCCTTCTTGCTAAATCCCTTTATCTTCAAATACCTTTCTCAAATATACTTTTTCCATTGCCCATCATCTCCCTTTACTTCTACCAAATGGCTCTATATCTTCCCACTGACTCTGAGAGGCTTCCTTAAATGTACTGGATGAACATAATATTCCAAGACTGCCTGGAGTTAAGCAAGAGATCTTATGAGTATATGTGAACTTTCTTTATTTGAAGTCATATGAAACCTTACCAAATCTGGACAGACTTCCATGGCCAAGGACACATGCCTAACACAAAAGACTCTTCCATCTCAGCAAGCTTCAACTCCTCAGCCCTAAATAAGTGAATAAAAGTTTATTCTAGTCTCAGCCTTGGAAACAGCAGTGTATTTGGCATAAAAATTCCAAATTTGGCCTGATGCAGACAGCTGACATGGAAATGTTCAGCCTTACTGCTTAAAGTTTACCAGAATTAAGAGCAAGGGAACACATCTCTTATAATGAGAAATGGGCTCAGCCCAGCCTTTGAGAGAGATCGCCTATTGTTAGCAAGATCATTTCCTGTTATTAGTTCCAAATGTACCGGCTATTAACTTCAAATGACCTTTATTCATCTTACAAAGGAACTGAAGAAAAGAAAGGGAAACCAGTTTTAACTTCGCATTATTTTAATCCTTCAGTCAGATAAAAAGGGCTCTCACTATCTATTAATAAATCACTTCACAGGAGTAAGGTTAAGGTTATCCCTCAGAGCAACTATTCTGAAATCATTAAAAAGTGTTTTAAATATTAGCAGAGCTAATATGTGCATTATTGGATTTTGCTATCCAATTTCAAAAAGTAGTTTTAAATTATAAAAATCACAAAGAAATGTAATGTTTCATGAAGACCACAGTTCAGTGAAATGTGGCTCACTAAATGCACAAGTTATTATAAGCTAAACAAAAAAAGAAAAAACTCACATTTCAGAAAATATCAAATAATAAAGATGCCATCAGTCAATTCAGAATTTGGATCAAAAGAAGTCCTATTCAATACCAAGAAGCGATATGAATAAAGAGGTGAAAAAACAACTGTTGACTGATCTCCAGTTTTAGACAGTTTAAAATTACCCAGAAAAAAATGAGTTACTACAAAATCAGGGATTAAAATGCAATTTAATTGTTTTAAACTAATTTACAGTAGAAAAGACTATTCTGTATAGGAGCTGTAAATATCACTATAATGAATGACTTAACTGCTTACCAGGTCTGTCTGGGGTGGAGCTAACTTTCCTCACAGCAGCCTTACTGCTAGGCTTTGCATTTGTAGCTAGGATGGTGTTGATAACACACGAAAGTTTTACATGTGGCTGAGCAGTGCTGGCACAGAATCAAGGCTGTTTCCCCAGCCTCACCCAAAGGCCAGAAGGCTCGGGGTGGGCGAGAGCTTGGGAAGTGACACAGCCAGGATAGCTGATCCAAACTGTGATATTGCACATCATAAAACATCAGACTCGGCATCAACAGGTAAGGGGGAGGAGGGCATTCGTTATGAAGGTATTTGTTTTCTGAAGCAACCACTTTGTACTGAGGCCCTACTTCCCAGGAAGTGGCTGGACATCGCCTGCTGATGGGATGTAGAGAATAAATCTGCTTTGCTCCTGTGCACAGCCTTTGCTTTTTTCCCCATTAAACTTGATCCACAAGGGGGTTTTTTTATCATATATTCTCCCTCTGTCCTGCTAAGGAGGGGGAGTGAGAGAGCAGCTTGGTGGGCACATGGCAGCCAGCCAAGGTCAACCCACAACAAACTGGAACCCTTGAAATTTAGTTTTGAAATGGAAATGTCTATAACCCCTAATGACTGAATCTTAAATGTGGTCATTTCCTACAAAGATGCTTTTTAGCAACTCATCACCAGAATCCCAGCCAGTGGGTCATAATGCATCCCTCTTGGCTCCAAAACTCAGTACAGTCTCACAAATGCAGAGCACCTTCAGTGGTGGCTGCCCTGAAAAATTGATCCTTGGGGAAACAATGTGTGGCATAAACATTAGAAATAAAACAGTAATAAATCACCATAAATGAAAAAGTTTTAAGTGAAAAAACTTCATGAGAAGTAATTCTGCACAGACCCACAGTGAAAGGACTAAGTGATCCAGCAGATTTTTAACAAACTTCTTAGAGTCATGGCACCAGCAAGATATCTTTGACAGGTCCAAAGACAGCACTGTGAAAATCTATTCACGAGATCAGCATGAAACAGCCAAGGACAAAGGGTCCATCTTACTCTCTACATAGCATCTTATGCTGGCGAAAATGGAAAATGCTGCTCTTTTTCTTGTCTGTTTTTGCAGGTATACTTGGTACTTGGCAACAAAGCCACCTATTAGTAAAACAAGATTAATTTTTCCCAGGAAATATAAATGGCACCTAAAAGAGTGATTATTCTCTTGGGTTTTTTGGTACCTACCCCTAGTGCAGACTCATTTACAAGAACACAAGCACGCATCAGTTGAAAAGAGTCCAAAAACACCAAACAAAAAAAGGCAGAGCAAGAATTCAACATGGCAGATCTTCATGCTCTTATCATCACTGGAGAGCTGTGAACAATGACAGCCTCAGAAACACTCTTCATTCCATGTCTCCCTCAAAAAGTTACTCAGCCACTACAAAGCAAATATTAAATCCCCACCAGCTAAGACAATGTCAAAGCTGGTTTCCTGTACAGCCACTTCTTCACTTCCCTGTACAGCCCAGGTAACTGTGCCAATAATCTGTTTCCAAAATATCCACTTTCTTTACTCTCATACTCACATCATACCTAATGTTCAGCAAGGAAGGACTAAGCAGAGAAGAATGAGAGGATGGGACGCATCACACCACATTTGCCCTAAGAGACGTAGACTCTTTACTGCACCCTGAATATTTATGAATTTGTTTCAGTACGTTTTATTTGAGGTTTGCCCAGAGCCATCTGCTCCTTCTGTGCCCAGCACACACAACTACTTCCCAAAGGTCACCATCTGCTAATACACTGGTTTTCACAGACTGGCAAGAAATCGTCTCCCACACTACAGGTCCTAGAGATGCATCTTGGCAAAGATACCTTTGTTTGGATCTGCTTCTTCCCATGTGTGTTGATTTTCCTTTGACTTATCTTTCTCCTTACATTAAAGGCAAGACAAATTAAGAATTTATACTGTAAATCAAGGTTTTATGAACATGAGTAAAGAAATGTTTACAGGTAAATCAAATGTAAAGAACAATTCCAGACTAAACTTAGCAAGACTTCCGTTAACCTGACTAAGCCCTCTTACAAAGGATCCTTAACAGTATCCTCTCTGACAAAGCTAAGTTTTAGTCTTCATGGCACAGTCTGTCTTCTAACACTGATCATAGCCCTAAATCCCATTTATCTCCTGCTCATATTTAAGGTACATTTAAATACCATCTGAGATCCAACAACTGTACCCAATCTGCTCAAGCACTGCTTCTATGGCAGTAAAACATGGCCCTCCCACTGTCACTCAATCAGAACAGCAAATCTGAACAGCCATTGGGAATGCAGGAACTCAGAATGGCACACAGGGCAGACTAAACTGTCCTCAAGATTTTTATATGAACTGTAAGCTATAGGTTGGTCATTCCTTAGGGATGTCAAGGAGTTATGGGCTCCTGAAAAAGCCACTGATGAACAAGTTTTGCTGAAACAACAGACTGTAGGGTTAAAGATTAAAAAAAAAAAAAAAAAATAGTAGGGAGTAAAATAAAGCTAAAAATCTCCTGAGACTGCATTTTGCATTTTTTTCAGTATTTAGAATGCACAGTCATGTTTTAGAAGTGTTTAATATAGTAAAAATGCTATTTTCACAATTCATGGCTCTGAAGCGTTCATAACAACAGTTGAAACTTTCTGAGAGAAGAAAGTTTTTTATTTAAGAAACTCTGAAAATGTTTCTATGAAAAACTCTGCAACCATACAGAGTAAAACCATTCAAGTGCCATCACTAACATTAAATATATTGTCTTTCTATACACATCATTCAAATTTTGAGCAAGTCTGTCTGTGGTACCCTGGAGAGGACATCTGAGCAAGTCTCCAATCATCTGCAAATTTCTGCACTGTAATTCCTTAAGGACCTCTGCAATTTTTCCAGGAAACTACTTTTAAAAAACACAAATCTTGGAGTCCATGCCAGAACAGTTAAAATCTTGGATGGGTGCAAATTAAAATATATAAATAGTAACTCTGTTGATAATATCTCTGTAATGTGGTCTCTTTATACTAAGGATGATGACAGAAAAAGCACAGGCAAGAGCATTCCAGATGCTAGGATATGGAAACTGGAGACAGCAAGAGATCAACAATTTCAGAATGAGAAGAAGATTAAGTCCTCCATTTGGATGTATCACAACAGCATGTGAACCGTTGTTCACATGGGAATCTTTGAAAATGCTGGGATCCAAGCAAAATGAGGACTGAAGAGAGGGCAATCTGAGACTGTTTCAACAGGTTTACATCCAAACAAGTCACCTGGGCTCCACTCCATTAAAAGTTAATTCCAATGAAACTACTCAGGTGTTTCTGTCTAAGAAATTATTTTTACGCCACTAAGTATGCTGTTCAAGTGTCTTGCACCCTGTTTTGCTGTTGGGCAAAGTGGAAGTCAGTCATACCCTTTTCTATTAAAATATAGCACTGTAAGAATGCTGGTGAGGGACTCTTCATTAGGGACTGTAGTGACAGGACAAGGGGTAACGGGTTAAAACTTAAACAGGGGAAGTTAGATTCGATATAAGGAGGAAGTTCTTTACTGTAAGGGTGGTGAGGTACTGGAATGGGTTGCCCCGGGAGTTGTGAATGTTCCATCCTTGGCGGTGTTCAATGCCAAGCTGGACGCAGCCTTGGGTGACATGGTTTAGTGTGAGGCATCCCTGTCCATGGCAGGGGGGCTGGAGCTAGATGATCTTAAGGCCCTTTCCAACCCTAACTATTCTATGATTCTATAATGTTCTCCAAAGTCTACACATAGGCTACGTAAAGAACAAGCTGGTTTTCCCCGCTTCCACCAGCAATTATCATCCATTCCATTTCTTTAACAAACTTTACATCAACATTTTAATAGCAGTAAACAAATTCCATGCAGAATTGCAGCTGAGGAGAGATGAGGTTGAAACCTTCATGTCAGAGAAATATTGTAAGATCATCTGTCCACTCCTTGTTATCAGTCAGTATATTCTGTGTTTGAACTACTTTATGTCCAAGGAACAGAAGTCTGAGGAGGTGAAGGGTTTCTACAGAGGTAGATCTGCCTTTGCTATATCTCATCTCCAGGCACAGAATTAAAGATTGATATATGTAATCTAAATGCAACCTGATAAATTACCACAAATTTTAATAATACCCTCAAAAATGAAACCAGTGACAGCAAACTTCTCCAAACAGAAAGACATAAAGGGGTTAAGGGAAAAAAATACCCCACAACATTTAAATGCCTCATGTATACATCTGCTAAATCCTAGATCATGGGTTTTAGGTCCAGGATCTGAGCTAAACATGTAGTCACTGCCTGGCTGTTCTCTCCATTGGAAAGGTGAATGGTCAGGCAACCACCAGGAAAATTATATACTCATGAGCTGTGTACTCTGAAGGAAGAATGCAGTAAATCACAATCACATGTGAGCTTGCTCTGCCTACTCTCCAAGGTGGACAGTAAATGTATAACTGCTGGTTGGCTAGGGCATTAATACTGAGCTAGTAAGTCCTGCTGAGACGCAGGATATGTTAGTTCGGGCCCAGCGCCATGCAAACCACGGTCATGCTCATAGCTGGCTCATAGTACTGTCAGAGCTCAGAGGCATTTGCCCTCTGGGTACCAGAAAGATATAACCCAAAAATGCACATTCATAGAAAAGACAGGCAACCACAACAGCAACTCTGAGTGGGGGGAAGGAAACCCCAAACATTCCCCTGCCTGCAAAAACTCACCAAATAACCCACACCCACCCCTAAACCTACCTAATAAATCTTCCAAATAGCACAAGGGCCATACTGGTCCAAAGAGTGCAGAAAATCCGCACAAAGAATCAAGCCAAAAACTGACCTGAAAAATACATCATGGGGTGTGAAGAAGATTGACTCCAGAAGGGAGGTAAAGAAGACTGACCTCAGAAAACTGTAATACAGACCAACTGTAATACAGTGCAAGCTGTAGTCATATATTACAAAAGGTAATCAAAACAAACACTAACAGGCAGCAGAAGCCAGCACATAACATGTGCAGGAAAAAAAAAATCTGTGAAAACTGCCAAAAAAACAGGGAACATTCCCTGCTGTAGCAGAAGAGGCTGAAATGAGTCCAACTGAGAGCAACCAGAATGCAGTCCAGAACAAAGTGCAGAGGAAAAGGATCTGGAAAATCTAGATTTGAGCAATGCAGACATGCAGTCACACATACATTACAGAAAATAACAAGGGACACTGCAATTATACCCTCTGGCCTCTGCTAACAGCTTTGCGAACTTGCAGTCCCTTGTGTCTGTCACTCAGATGCCATGTAGCTGGCACCTTACATACCAGTCACATTAGTAACTATCCTTTGTGGCTCATTATCCTACAACTCCTCTTGTCTACTTCCATGGTAAGGACATGCCATCTCTTACTCCAGAGTTAATGGATTACTTGTCTTTAGGTGCTGTTATAGAAGCTGCTTACAGCTGCTTAGTTTGCCATTTATTGATTATTTCTTGGAAATTGATATACCAAGTGGAAGCCTGCAGTGCAAGCCTGATTGCAAAATCTATGCCCATTGTATATACACTGTGCTCACTTTACCATATTAGTTATAGATGTCTCATGCAGTCATATCCTCTGTCTCTGTAGAGCCAAGGGCAGGGAAGAGGGACTACCTATGTTTTGCATTTAACAGTAAGCAGATTCTGAAATCCTTAATTTTTTTCTGCCCTCCCAGCTATCTTTCTGCCACTCAGTAGCAAAGATAAAAACACAAGCTTAGTGAAGGTACCATGAAGGTACCCTAGTGCTTTAGAAGGAAATTCTTTTCTAAAAGTTGGAAATAAAAAAGGAAAACAATATGAAAGTCCATAGAATTAACTGCCAGTTAATGGCTGAAGCTTGGCACTCACAGATAGAACATAACAGCAAAACCCATTTTTTGAGACTGTAAATTCTCCATTTTGTTCTTCATTTTAAAGCAGGACAGAAAGGAAGGTGAATGGAAAATTATACATTTAAGAAAGGCAGTTTCGTACCAAGAAAACACACAGCAGACAGCTCAGCCTTTTATGTTTAAATTTTCATTCATTTTCAACTCTGAGTGTCAGGTAGTCTTAAGGAATTTCAGATGCAGAGGTGAAAAACACAGAAAATATTGTTTTGTCCCAACTAAAATTCCAAAACCTATCAATAGACAGGTCTTTGTGAAGAGAACTGAATCACTGCAAACGTTAATCCTCAGAGTAGTCTCTTACGTGAATTACTCAGAGGGAATAATTTCTTAAAGAATTCAGTATGTAGGCAGCCTCCCAAAAATGCAAATCTAATATTGACACAATCAGCCTCTCAAATACCATGATAACAAGCAGCAGTGAAACTGTCAGAAACACAGGAAACTCATACAATTCCAAAATTACAGCCACACGAACTGAGATCAGAAGACATCAAAGACACTGGTAAAATCTGCACTGCAATCTGGTTCTGACTCTTCATCCACTCTGATGCTTGAATTATCTGAGTATACAGTTCCCAGTACCTCTAAATTGTTTGCCTCTACACCTAGAAAATGCTCACACAGGTAATCTATCTCATTCGCAAAGAGGATATAGGCTCATCAGCCCAGAGTCCCTGGCTCAAGCTCACATTTCCCGGTGCACATGAGGAATTGATCCCCAGCCCTGCCAGAACTCATGGCGAAAGCAACATAGGCTGCCCTTGACTCCTGCAGCTACAACATCCAAGGGATACACCCCAAAATCTCTTAGCCACATACTCAAGGGAAAGCACCACAGTGAGAACATAGTAACTTGGGGATAGTTTTGCAGTATTGGTGGGAACAGGGAAATTAGGCCACTCCATTTGTCAGTTATCTAAGTAGAATGTAACAAAAATACATCCAGTGCCCTCATCCCACCCCCATAAAAAACACTTGCCGCTCAGGCTCTCACTTTAACATCCTTAAATCATCCTCCAAGCCTAGCCTTCAATTTTAGGACCTTCTTTGGGAGCCTCAGCTAAAGCACGTTACGGCTAATAGGAAAATTCAAAGTAATTTCAGTCTATCCTTTAATACAGCCATTATCCCAGAGAGCTCCTCTGGTGGTGATAAACAGCCAGGGACAGTGGGCTCATCAGACAAAAAGCAGATGTCTTTAGTACAGACACCTACACATGACCTCATCAACAAACCTCCTTTTAGAGTGAGTGGAGAGAAACGCATTTTTCAGAGAACAACTTGACTCATCCTGAAGAAGATATTTAAAACATCTTCAAAATACCTATATTTAAAACACCTTAACAAAACTTACAATAATAAATTACATCTTAAAAACATCAAAAAGGTATTTAGATATCTTAAAAAGACATCTAAAGCCAGGTGAAATTAACTCAATTGAGAGCTTCAACAATCCCGATAATGTTGTGTACGTACCTCCTGCATGCTGTATTTGTGAGCTGCTCCAAAATAAATTCATGACCAGTTTCCTAAACCTTAAGAATTCTAGAGCTGCACACTGATGCCAGTACTGAGTTTGGTGTGCGATCAGTTTTCAAATGCAGAAACTATCAGCTGCACACAGCACAGTGTTTTTTAAATTGTGAGCTGAATCACCAGATTTTTTCAAACTGTGCCTGTAGAGCAATATGTAAAATAAAACTAAAAGAGTGGTTATTTATGATGTGCAAAGGAATGAGAAGGGCAAGGTACCCTTTAAATATATCCATTATTCATTCCTACTGAATACACATGACTTCTGCTTCAAACAGCGAGGGATATGTTGTGAGAGATGCCCTTCTAATAAAAACAAGGCAGGAATGTTAGTACCAGAAGGTTCCCTGCAGGCTAAAAAGTGACAGTTGGCTGGGCTAGGATCAGAGCAAAAAATGGGGTGTAGCAGCAGGGCCAGCTTACACACAGAAAAAAAGCAGGAAAAAAGAAAAAAAAAAAAAAAAGAAAAAAAAAGTCCACAAATTAGAGAAATTATTCCAGAAATTAATTGAAAACTTAAAAAAAAAAACAAAAACAACACCCACTCTTTCAGAAAAGTAAAAGCAGGCATCCCAAAGGACCAGACAAGGGCTACACATTGCATTTCTTATCAGAGATGTTAGCTAATAACAATGAGCAGGAAGGGAGAGAGGGAAAAGAAAGAGGAGAAGAGCTACAAATCACCCCAGCTGTAAAAACTGCTCCCTTTGTTGAGCAGCCATTAGTGGAGAGAAGGTGGGAATAAGAAGGATCTTTGTTATTTAAATACTATCCTGTGCTGCTTTTTCAAAACTTCCTTAGAAATGTATAATAAAACTATTTTTTAGTTCCAAGCACTGAAGGCCACAGGCCTGGGGTTTGGGCTGGTTTTTTTTTTCCTTTACTGACCAGGGAAAACCAGGAGAGAGGTCATTGCCTCTAAGAGAGGAATGACATTCCTAAATCTATATACATAGTACCTTCCAACTTTTAGGTTTTGAAAACATCTACACAGATAAGCTTTATCATTACTATAAAGCCTTCTACTTGTAAAACAAAGTAGACTAATAAAAATAACTTTGTTATAACTTTCAATACTGTTTATTTTTCTTTCTCACCTCTAATAAGCAGGAACTTATCCCGCCCAAGACAACCTAATCTTTTTATTTTAAAGGAGGAAGAGTAGCGGCAGGGATAGTCTGACAGTGATGATAGACACTGTATGTGCTATTTGTATGCAAGCAAGTAAGAGGACTGGCCCATAATGTCAAAAAAAAAACCCCAAAGCTCTGACAGATGCTAATTTTCTTAGATATGAAATTCTTTGCATATTTTTTTAGAGGTTTGTTTATCTGGAAAGGAGAAGGCTCAGCCTGTGCTCAGCCAGCATGTTATCCCCTTTTTAATATCTCTGGACACATATATCCTACAGGTAAGATGCAACAGGGACTTTGGTATGCCCTGTTCAATTCACCTGTGCAGGTAAGTATATTCCACAGATAAATACAGCTTCTGCAAGTAATGCTGCCAGCCTGCACAAATCAAACAGGCTAAAAAAGAAAAATGCATTTAAATGCACTGAAATGTTCATTAAGTGCAAAGAATTCTGTCCAAAGCCCACAGTACCCTCATGCACTGGCATAAAAAGAAAGCTCACAACTTCTGGCAACTGCAATTTCCAACACACTGATTGGAAATATAGAGATTAGATACAAACTTCCCAGACTGCAAACATTGATTGTCCTTTTGCTTGACAATTTTTAGTATTTTCTGCTGCAGGAAAATGCAGTTACTCACAGCAGGAAGATCCTCAGGTCTCCTGTCAACTTCAGTGCACGTTCACGTATTTTGAGAAATGGTAAATATTGCAAAATTAGTTCTAATGTAATATAGAAAAGAAGTCCGAAGACAAACACTGTCTCTTTACAATGGAAAAGCCCCAAAAATCAACATCCTTGTCACTCAATGCAACTGCCTCTGTAAAGCACGTCTGAATCATCATCATGCCTTGTTGCTTAAACAGGCCAAATAAGAGTAACACTGGGCAGGCATTTTATAGGTGTTATTTCATAGAATATTTTTGGTTGGAAGGGACCTTGCCATGGGCAGGAACATCTTCCACTAGACCAGGTTGCTCAAAGCCTCATCCAACCTGGCCTTGAACACTTCTAGGGATATTTCCACCAAGACATTGTTTTTATGTTATTTTCATATCACAAACCCTAAACACACATTATAAGTCTTGCTTGCCGGAAGGACATGAAGGAGTATTTTCCAAAGGGTTGGAAGTTTTTAAAAGAGGCTATTCTGATGTCTTTTCACTGAAATATCTCCTGCTGGAGGACACATTGGTCTGCGTATGCTGTAATGGGACTATGTCCAACCTAGTGTAACCAGCAGGAACCCGCACCTCTAGGAAACCAGCTTCAACTAGAGTTAGTGTTTGAAAGTGGCTGTTAGGCATGATTGCTTACAGCTGTGTATGGAGATCGTGTTAGCGGTGAGGCAATCATTGGTAGAGTGATAGTGAAACTCAAAACCTCCCAAATGCAGGATGACTGCATCTTCTGACACTTTCAGAACATGCTGGAAACAGGTACATAATGTAAGAGGACAGTGAGCAAAGAAACAGAGACATCATACGCTCAGCACAAGACAGAGGGCTCTGAGAGTTCAGGGTTGCCAACCACCACTGTCAGATCACAGCACAGGAAAGAAATCTAAGAAATGAGTAGATACATGTACAGCATACATACAGCATTACAGACAGCTGATACACTGCTGAATACCAAACTTATTATTTATTTTAGTTCCTCAACTGTTTGCATCCTTCTCCTGACTCTTACACACAGAGTATAAGCTCTTTTCAGGCAGAAAAGGGGTTGTGTGGAATTTGTACAGCTGCTAGCACAGTGTGTTCAGGCTAGAGAATACTGTAGTAACCTGGGTATTTCCCAACAGCTGACATAGTGGCAGCTCTTCTCTCTGTCAGAATTCAACCAGGCTGTTCAGACACCTATACTCAGTGAGCCACAGTGTGTAGGGTTTCACATCAGTGTCACTTAAGGTATTTGGGGTTTACAGATGAGCGGTGCCTTGAAAGCCAGCTACAAAGGCAGAGGAAGGAAGGAGAGGAGGCAGAGAAGGGCTGGCAGTGGCTAAGTGAGGAGTTATATCCCATTCCCTGACCAAGACCTGTGTCAATATGTTGTGTTAACGCTTCTTATCTCAAATATATATCAATACTGACACAGGCACTGTCTATACCAGACTTTTGAAATGTGTGAGAAGCACACATTTGAACAGCTCGTCTGTCACTGTGCACATGGTGCAGCTCATATCAGCATACGGCACTGGCACAGGGAGCAGAGCATAGATGCAATTCATACTAGAGAAAAAATATTTTTGGTTAACTTAGTCTAACTCCTGCCACTCATAGCAAACTGTACACTGTGTGTGCACTCTTGTATCATCAGATCACGCTATCACACTCCTGACAAATTTAGATCAGATTTGGACCTCAAATCAACAAGGCATCAGATGGCAAGCCACAGGCTCCTGCATCCAAAATGCCCTGTTCTTCAAGGTGGTTTTTGACTTATTTGCTACACACTAGTAACAGCCCAAGTGGTGGTGAGAAGCTTCTGAAGGACTCCTGGCATGCTCATCGCTGGATTCTGCTTGCAATGAGAGCTACTTGGCACACCCTGCAGCACTGGTGGAGCAAGCAGTGGTCAGGGTCAGGCCTTCACTTGCAGCTTCAGAGGCAGCTGGGTGGAGCAAGGTGTGCAAACCATGTGCCTGAGCACCAGCAGCACAGAGCTGGTATGGGAGACGGGATTGCAACAAAAGGAAGGGAGAATGAGATGGAGCTACCTGAGAGAGAGAAGAACGTCAGGGAAAATAATTGCAAGTATAAATTTAAGGGGATTTGGGCTATTTCTCTGGCTGCATGCAAACATTCTTGGGATCCTCAAATAATTCTGGACCTGTCTCAGTAATTTTCTAAAGAAAAAAGGAGGAGAAAATATATTTGGCATTGCTAGAATACCAGGTGGCTTCGCTGTTTGGCAACCATCTGGTCTCAGTTTTCTCTTTGTTAATAGCACCAGCATCAAATGAGATAGAAATAGAAAATGTTAACTATTAAAATATACACAATTAGACAAATAAAAGCTACCATAAAGCAAAGGGAATCCAGCAAATGGACGGCAGTGTTAAACGCATGGCAACTCATTTTAGAAAATAAATAAATAAATTCAAAGCCACCCTGAATTATAACTAAATAGCAGTTTTAATTCAATGCTTGTAATATTACATTAATTATTATATTTTTGCTAATGGTTTATCATTGTCCTCCCCTCCAGCTCCTCCACACGCCATCTAGTAAAAGAGCTGCAGAAACAGCCAGAAATATTCATTCCACGAAGAAGGCAACTCAACACAGAAAAGAAAAAAGAAAAACTAGAAGAAGGAGGGAAACAGCAGCAGGGCCAGAGCAGTAGGTGAGTACAAAGGACAAAATACCCACATTTATTGATGTCAATTAAAATTAAATTAAAAAGAAACCATCTTCAAATTTCACATGGAATTTTGTTGTCCAAGATAGTGGTAACTGCACAAAGCATTTTAAGACTTCTCTAAAGTCTCACTGCTTCAAGATGGTTATTACCACCCCAAACTAAGATTAGTAATTACTTTGAAATATGAAGATTAAGCAAGGCTAATTTTTCAGATGGTGGAGAGCAAAGAAAATCTGCAGGTTCATTTGCCTTCATAAAAAACCTCTGCTTTGCGCATACGCAATTACATGACATGTTACTTTTGCACATTACTAATTACACCCACAATATATCTAATTACAATTTCAGAGGCAGAGTTTAAAGACTTTGGCATAAAGTGTTGGCTTCTTTATTTTATAAATAAAATAAACCACCAAGTAGAAACAGAAAAGTAACAACGACAGCAAGCAAATCTAACTTGAAGATTGAAGCAGAGAAGCAGTTCAGTAACCAGAAATCCTTACGGCCTCTGCCACTTGACTTCATGGTCTTATTCCAGCTGTCAGAGAAAACAATAGATGAAAACACAGCAAGAAGATTGAATATTCTAAAAAAACGCAACTATGTCCCCAAAATGCCAACATGTATAATGTAATCATTGCCATCAAAGAATAGCAACCATTTATCACCGTACATGTGTGGAAACTTGTCATCAGAATCATATTGTGCACTAAGAAGATTAAGCACGACTGCTGTGAGATAACCCTTGACTGGTAACTTGATTAATTTTTTTTTATTTCTTTTGATTAACTTCTTTTCACGAGCACGGTATTGGGCAAACTTGCCCTGCCCATTTCCACCGGCCAGCTAAATTTCTGAAAAACACTTTATCCCCTGAAATTTTTAATTAATGGTAAATACCAGCTGAGGCTGTTACGACTCCAAGCTACTAAGAGGAGTCCTGTTGAACAGAGATCAAAGGACACACCAGTAACAGAGTGAGAAAAAACCTCTGATAAACATCAGGAGCCCTGAAAATAGAGCAGCACTGCCACAGGACTGAATCCATGTGGCATCCAAGGGGAATCCAGTTCAAAAGTGATATCAGGGGCTCTGCACTGGCATCTTTTACCTAGAGCGCAATGCAGTGTTAACTGGAGCACCATAAGTTCAATACCCTATCTACTCTATCCCATGACAAAAATAACTGCACTGTGGAAACACTGCTTAGCAGGAGACCAGTGACCCTTTCTCTTCTCAACCACCCATCGCTTTACTAAGTGAGACAAGAATTTAAAATTTAAAGCACAGAAAACACATGGCGAAGTGATGATATAGAGCTCTTCAGAGAAAGAACTGAAAGGTACCTGATAAAACATTCTTTGTAAAATCCTACAGTTCAAACTAATCTATTATATGTCATTGCCATTTCTATTACTCTTTAATAATCAATACAGAAGATTTTCCAGTTTTACAGAGAAGCAGTAAGTATCTGTACTGCCAGGACTGTTAGCAAATGACTTAGAATTAAAGGCTGTATCTAAATTGTATTTTGAAAAGGATTTAGAGAGAGTCATTTTGGTAACAGGGAAATAATCAATATCTATCAAAGGTGGATTATTTTACCAAAACTCCCTATCATGCACACTTAATCTCCTAGAATTTCTTGCTTCTGCTGTCTTTGATGTTATAACTATTAAAAGACTATGTGTAAAACAATTCAAGTATTTGCATATTGTTTTCAAACCTGAGTCATGTCATTCTCTCAGAGCATGTCATTCTCTCTTCCATTATTTTAAATGCTGAGTAGTATGTAAAGAAATCAGGCAGGCTGAGTTGCAGGCACAAAAATCTCCAAATTATTGCAAACATATTTGTTACCAAGATGAAGAGTGTAACTACTGTGTTCTGGCTTAGGAAAGCCAACCTCAACTAGCTGAAATGATTGCTTTTTTTAAGTGTCAGTGGTTATTTATATCACAGTTCATCATAATCATCTACAACAGTCTCTGGTTCTCTAAGAGTAAAATGTATGAATTTCATTTTTCTTGGATTTATCTATAAATCACTGTAAAGCTTACAATTTTGACTAGGAAGTAAGAAAATGCATTCTGCAAATATGGTAAACAGTTCATAATTTCTGTTATTAAGAGTACTATATAGTAGTGACTGTCCACATAAACCATCGCAGATGTCATAAACCAGGCTGGTAGCACAACAGTTTTCTATAACATTTCCCACATTTAAACCTTGAATTTAGAAACAAACAAATTCAAGAAAACTGTACCAGCTGGTGTAAGGAAAACACAAACAGATCATGTTCTGTTTTTATTTGAAATGGGTAGGTGGTGATCAAGCATCTTGTATTTTAGAGTCCTCCAAGTCCTTGCCTACTAATTAAATTCAGACACTGACCAGTGACACATTTCAGTTTGACCTCAGCACCTAATGCTCTGTAAAGAATGTACAGGGAAAAAGGTCAAACAAATTCCAACTTACTTTTAACTACAGCCTGAAATCATCTGTGAATTCCATACCACATCTTGCTTCTTTAAACGTCAAAAAAGTTCCAGCAGAGCCCAGAGAAACACCATCTCCCATGAACCTATTTATGATTCCTACGATTACACTAAAGCAATTCCATGACTCCTGTAAGTACATACATATCTCACAACCAAGAAAGACTCAGTAAGCAAAATAGGACACTCTTCTTTCTCCTCAAGAAAAATGTAAAAATTACCCAAGTGCAGGATATGTTATCTGCTCCAAAGTGATATACAGCCCTTAAAGTTAGCACTGATTTTATTGAGAAGTCCATAACTAAATCCACATAAATCTGGAGTTTAGGTCAACCCGTTTCTTTTACCATAGTGCGATGGAAGTGCCAGGTGCAATTCTAGCTGATTCAGCTGGAATTTCTGCCAGGAATTCAAGGGAGTGTACACGGCTACAGATGCTCGACCACATTTTGAATGGATGCAGTATATGCTTTTCACGTGCTTAAGCTGCTCTGCCAGGCAGTGCAATGGAGACGGTGCCACAATCACAGTCACACTTCCTGCTTCAAAGCAAATACTGCCAGATGTGCTATCTTCATCCATACTGGGATGCACAGGGACTCTAGATGAGGTTGAGAAAGGCTTCTCAGGCCCCTGCTGAGCCATCACTCACATTATCGGCTGACCCTCAATGTGGAGAAAGCAGAAGCCAGGAGCAGAGTTTGCTCCTGAATACCCTTTTGCAACACATTCTGAAATACCATCTATTTACCTTTTCTTTGCTGAAAACAATTCAGACAGTGTAAAAGTCACACTTGAGAATTAAAGAATTTCCTGTAATTTACTTATCCATTTCTAAGTCCTAAATATACAGGTTAGAAATGCATATATAATGCTCAGTCTTCCCTTATCACGTGGCAGAGAGCACTGATGACAGTATTGACTAATTAAAACTATAAAAGATATTCACCACCCGAAACCCAATGCTGTAACATTGCAAAGGCTTCAAAACCCTCCATAACAAGCTAGAAACACGACTGAAATTTTTCATACACATGCCACGAACACTTGAGAAACTGAGAGAATAACACAAGGTGGCTTTACTACCATTGTAACAATTTCTCCAGCCCCTATCACATTAGCATACAAATATCATAGAATAATTAGCAAGAACACAGAACATGTTCTAAGAAAGTCTGCTTGCCACAATCCTTCAAAGACATCTAAATGCTTAAAGTTTTTTCTTCTTCACCTCTTCCTTCTCCCGCGCTCTCCTCCTTTTTCTTCTCCTTTTCATCTCCCTTCCCCCCCCTCACCCATCAGCAGAAATGGAGCCTTTTTCTTTACGCTCATAATCAATCCTCCCAGGCTGGATTCCACTGCATCTTGACATAACAATCAATTACTTTCCACAACCAAGGGTTTCCAGAGAAAAAGAGTCCAACATAAAGCTTTCCTTATTTGTTTTACAAAAGCAAACATGAACTTTTGAACAAAATTTTAGGGATGAAATAGCTACGAGTTTGACAAATAACTACGTTATTTGAGTACATGCAAAATTCTTTTTACGGGAGATCAGAGAAGAAGTTAAGAGACCAAAAAGTGTGATATGGGTGAAATATGAAAAATGAAGGGCAGACTATTAACAGAAGACTGTAAAAACAAAAGGAAACTAACTGAAATAAAAATTAACAGAGTAGCAAGACAAAAAATTTAATAGGAAATAAATAACAGATGGACTATGTTCAGGACCTTCACAGCCTCGGCCTGCTTTACAAGTACCTTTTTCCTTGCTTAATTCACAACTCGGGCTTTAATTTGGTGTTTCACCTCAAGACTGTAGAAGAAAGAAAATGGGATAATAATAAGCACAATACTAAGATGGTGAATGTTTTAAAGACTTAAGAAAGATCCAAAACCCATAGATTCACCCATTCTCATGAAAATACTAGTGCTAATATGTAGTTTCCTGGCAAAAACTACTGCCTGATAGCAGCAGACTAAATATGAAGTCCCAAATGAGTGTGTCTGTAATGCTCAACTAGAGAACAGCATTACTGGTTTCTCTTTTCTTCCTACATGTCAGAAAAAAGCCATCATTGTGTTATTTCATAACTGCAAGACATTTTCTCACACATTTATTTTGTTATACCCTGAGACACAGGAGGTCAGTACTGCACTATCCTAAGAGTTTTCTAACATCAGCTGCCACAGAATAGAAAGTTTTCTTATTTCCAAACATATGGTCTGATATATTTCCCAGGAGGGAGGAAGACAACAGTTAACCCGCCCCCTTGTTCTTTATTTCTACTTTATGACTAAAATAATTTTAAAAAAAAAAAAGAAAAAAAGTTGCTTTAATCTGCGGATTTTTTTTTCTTTTCTTCCTTTTTGAAACACTGCATCTGTGAGCCTTACAGATTTTATAGGTCCCTGTACAATTATTGTGGTGGATCTACATACTTCAGATGCTTTAATCCACTCTTCTTTTGATGAAGGACAGAATCAGATCTACCGTCCTTCTTCAGTTTATATTTTAAAATGACAAGAGAAATGTTTACAGCATACATTGCTTATGCAAACGTGATTGTCATCTCATGATTTTGCCACAATTTTTTATTTTAGTTTCACCTATTAACCCTATGCAAAGTCATACTTTTACATATGTTATACAAAAAAGGCTCATCATATTTTGAAGGAAGAAAATCAACACAAGGGTATTTTTTCACATGACACTCTCAGTGAACTCCAGTGAACTCCTCCTCCCACTCCTGACAGTATTTGTCTGATGGTTTTCCTTGCATTCACAATTTGTGCCCCTTGCACAGTGCTATCAGGAACTGCAATACAAAAATCAATGTAAATCTATCAATATCAGGAATATATTTTTATTGCCTGATTTTATTGCCTCTTTCAAAATCTCAAAAATAAACCTATTTAAAGCATATTTTGAGCAATCTCCCTTCCAACTAAAACTAAACACCTCCTAAAATTTTACAGAAACAGTAACAGAAAACCATACACAGACAACATTAGTCCTAGGAGAGCTTGTATCCTATTTAAGTTTTTAAAACAGACTATTTTACAAGTAAAAAAACCAAACAAACAAACAAAAAAATCTCACTGCTGTTTAAACATCAATACATTTCAACCCAAAATGGCCTTGTCCCTGAGAAATATCTGATAAATACAAGAAAAAGTTGTCTAAAAGCAACTAAACAGTACCACAAACAGCACTTTCATTGCTAGATAGTGCTTATTGGATATTATTCTTCCAGTGTGTTAAAAATAAGACAATTGTCCTCATTTTAGGGATCACAGAACTACCACATAAGAAGAAACTAAGTACTCCAGTTAAGCAGAACCGTGAGGAGCACACCTTAAAAATGTTGATACATATTAAGTGCACTGTTTACTAAATTATATTTCCTCTTCAGTTGTAGGAATTTCATTTGTTTCAAACTCCCCTGGAATTTGTGTAATAGTATCTTACATTTTTATTGCATTTCAACTGTGTTCAGAATATTATTTTTTTAAAAAAATCTCCAAACCAACAGTCCTTGCTTTCATGAAGAATCATTGCAAAGCAGGTTGGAGATCATTTGTCCAACCAGCTGCTGAAAGCATGGCCTTAGACCAGGTTTATCCAGGCCCCTGTCAAATCAAATCTTGAATTCTTTCAGCAAGGGAAATTTCACCACTTTTCTGGGCAACTTATTCTGATGGCTCATTTATCACATGGTGAGGACATTTTTCTTATACCTAGGACAGAATTCCTCCTGAAGCAGCTATTCCCATTGCTCTTCTCCTACTTTGCAAAGAGGGAACATCTACTTTGCCTGTAGCTATCATTTTAGCTACTGAAAGACTGTAATTGGAGTTCCTCTTAGCCTTCTCTTCACCAGGCTGAGAAAATGCAGTTCCTTCAGTCCTACTTCAGACTTCAGGTTCTCCAGCCCTTTTATCATTTTTGCGGCTGCACTGGGTTTGGCTGGGTTATAGTTACTTTTCTTCATAGCAGCTTGTGTGGTGCTGTGTTTTAGATTTGTGACCAAAACAATACTGTTAATACATTAATGTCTTGGCTGTTGCTAAACAGCGTTTGCACAGCATCAAGGTCTTCTCCATTTCTCATTCCATACCCCCAAGAAATAGATTGAGAGTGCCCAAAAGCTTGGGAAGAGACACAAACAGGCTGTGAGGGCAAAGTATTTGCTTTCAGACATCACCTACCCCAAGCATAGCATCTGATTTTAGTGCAAAAAAAGATGACACTGGCTTACTGGCTTTTATGTACTAGCGATTGTAGTACTGGGTTTTACTTCTAATTAACCAAATCCAACTTGTATCAAAGTTATGGAGCAAGACCATTAAAACAGACTTCTTCATGGAACTGGTTTGGATATTTTATTTCTGGATGATGACATTAGGGTAGAAAACACTTTTGAATAAGCTATGACATAACTTAGAAGACTAAGTCTCAAAAAGCAACTTAATCATTTGGGTCCCCAGGACTGATTTAAATACTCAGGTGTTGTATTTGTTATGAAAATAAATTCGGCTTAGGCACTTGAGGGAACTGAGTCTGGTTTGGAAGTCAGAATGTAAAGGAGTGGGGATAAAAGAAAACCTTGTCTTATGTTTCATTCCTCATAACTTTAAGGTTACTAAACATCATTTTTATTCCAGTAGAAGTTCTTTGACCACTAAAAGGACATCTGGTACAATACAAGCAAAGACACTCAATCTTTATTGGTTTTCCACTTTGTTTTCCCAAAATTACATCATACAAAATGAATAGCTTAAAGCATATGGCTCCTGCAGCTTACAGGAAGTTTCCTATATCTAGGTGTTTCAACAGAAAATTAAAGGTAGTCTAAGCTGAAAAGCAGGTCATCTTCATAGATTGTCATAATCTTACCATTAGGTCACAGATTTGGCTGCCTTACATACAGCATTTCACCTTCCTATCTGTAAGCTGGATCTCTGAAAAGTTACAGTCATCCAGACTTTAATCAGTTTGTGTTACTGTCGCTGGAGAGATTCCAATAACAGAAATTCAGATATCACCTCAGATCGGATGGAGAGCAGCCCTGGAAAGATGCACAGCTATTAAGAAGGATCACTGCAAAGCTAAAGTTGCAAAGGAATTATTTTGGCTTTGGAGATAAATTTAACTCTTTTCAGAAGTGGAATTTTCCCAAAGACAGGCAGACGGTGAGAACACAGTTAGGAAGAAGTGCTCCGGCTTCAGATTTGCTGTTGTTCTCTTCAAAAGCAATACAAAACAATGAAAAGGTGGTGTCTAAAACTAGAAAACAGAAGTCTAATAAACTTTGGCACAAGATGGTCTTAATTTTTTCTCACCAAGTCTCAGATCAGGTGCAAAAACACAAGGATAAATTATAGCTGAACATGAAAAGATTACCATTATCTGGTGTACAGATGAGGTAGACAGGGATGGTACAGAAATCTCAAAATGTGCCAAATTAGCCTTTTGTCTCTCAAGGATTAAGTTTGCAAGTGACACCTAACTTCTTGGCAACAGCCGGGAGTTATTTAGCATATGCTTATCGGGGGCTTTAGGACTTTATTGGGATCTGGACATTAATCATATAAAAAGCAATAGATAAAGCTAGTATAAAGGATGTGGGAAAAAAGGCAGCCTTCTTTTTAGAGGCTATCCAACCAAGTCTAAGAGAAAACTGGATGTCCAGGAAACTCAGGGTTTGCTCTGGCACTATAAACAGGATTGGAAGGGGAGCCTTCTGAAAGATTACAACTGGGCTTGTAGTGGAGCCACACATGGGAACCGTCAGCAAAAACTACTTTCATTACCTTTTGAAACTACTTCCAGAAAAGGTACCGCAGCAGTTAGTGATCTTTCACATGCACTGCATTTTTGGAAGGGCTGTTTTTCCCAGCTTCCTGTCCCCTTGCAGAAGCTCAAAAGAATCAAAGAACGATGCCATGTTGGCTCCAGCAGCCATGGGGACAACTGCAGCTGCTTCAAAGTGGAGAAACTTAAGTTGTATTACAGTGTAAGGAGATCTCTAAAGGTCTCATTGAACTCTATTATATTCAAGAAGCACTATACGACTTTAGACCTCCATATAGTAATCTTTACACAGTTAATAAAGAGCAAACTTCAGCATAAGAAACATTCCGTCCTCAATCTATAACATATTAACTTCCTGTGCATGTACAGGTGAGTTACTGGCAGTGTAATAATGATGTGCATTATTGGATAAGGTTCAGTACATGTTACTATATAGTTTCTAAAAAGTGCTTGTTTTCATTTACACTCATTCACAAAATTCAGTAATTGGCAATAGGTTGGTCCCAACATTAGTGCAAATTAGCAAGGTTCCACTTAATTTTGTTTAATTACTGGACTGGAAAGGATGATCGTGTACATTGAGAGATAATTAGCTAAGTGGGTATTAACCCTTTTTTTTTGTGTGTGTGAAAATCTCCAATCATTCAACTAGACACTGACTTTGGCATTTCCTTTTGAGATAGATGTTCCCAATGAACCCCATTAGCTCCCCAAAGCTGCACAGTAACAGCTGGAAATCAGTATAGGCAACACTCAAAGAAAAATGGGCTCGAACAGGAGCAGCTATTCCCTGCTGAATTGGACTGCCTCATACTAATTGAGAACAACTTCACTGGGCTGACAGTGCCTGTAGTTCCAACATGATAAAAATGATGTTTACAGTCCCCAGGGGTACTGAATAGAAGTCTGCCTTCATGCATAGGAAACATATTAGCAATTGCATCAGTTGTGAAAAACAGCTGCCTGACCACCCCCACACACACAGACCAAAAATACTGGACAGAAACTGTTAGTTCAGAAAGAGTAAGAACTGCCACACAGTAACACAGGGAAAATGCACAAATGACCGGCACTGGACTGAGGGGCATACAAGCGCAGACAATGCTATTGTAACAGAAACCAGATTTAATTGAAAGCAAGATAAGAAAAAAGTAAGGCAATAACCTCTGTTTTCCAACAGCATACATTCCTAAGATAACTGAAATACACACAAAGCAAATACCCTTAAGACTTAATATTCTTCAGTAATTTATTTCCAAATCAGGGTCAGGACAGTTGCTAGTATTTATTTCATTTCTGCTGCAAAGAACACATGCCTCAAAGAAGAAAATCCTGGTAAGTAAAGGAAGATAGGACTGATATAAACCAATTGTAAGTCACACATTTCTTTCTGATCTGCTCTTTCAAATAAAATACCAAACAGGAAATATATTTTCCCAACCTTTCTTTTCCTAGGTGAAATATCTGTTTTTTCCCTTAGACAGACAAGATCTCTCCATCGCTGCTCTAGCTCATTAGCAAGGTAGTAACCACAGCCTTTCCACCATTTACATATTGAACATGAATCAGCCTGGTAAGCACAATGAACCTCAGCCATCAATTCAGTACAGAAACAGAGTTCACAGATGAATAATTTACTGCTGTCATCCCAATGATTACAAAAAGGAAATGGTCTATTTATTTGTAAAGCAACATTATTGATAAATGTCCAGTTTAACCCTGGGATTACATTTGCTAACTTTTTTCTCCTCAAAGTATTATTCCAGTGTAAAGCTATTTTTTTTTCTCTCCTTACAATACCAGTATTTACCATTCAATAGTCGACTGGCAAAACAAAGACTATTTACTTAACTTCTACTGTGTTTCAGAGAGACTTGTAATAACGTCAGCATATGACTGGGAGGATGAAAATGAAGGAAAAAAAAAAATCAAACACAAAACTCAAAATTCTAGTAGACCAAATAACTAATAATATGAAGACATTCCTATCCTATATTTTGATTTTGGCCACTTAACTACTATTCCATGTGAAGGCTTTTGCAGTCAATTTTGTTACAGACCCAGTGTCTTCACTGCTCCATACAGCCTCACAGAGAGATATCCAAGATATTAAATTACTGCTGTTTAACTGTCTTTGCAATACAAACTACTCAGCTGACTAAATTCTCTTAGCTGAGGATTCATGCTATAGCAGCAGCTACACTGCAGCCAGTTCCCAAGCAGCTAAGAGATGACTGCAACACACAGAGGAAGCTCCTGCTGACTTTACACTGTCAGCTCTTTTCAGCAAAGGAATATTTTCCTTTGATTTCAGTAAAATTCCAAGTTCTAATTCCTATCTTCAGTGATGAAGCAAAGGGAAATGAACAAAAAATTAAAACCACATTATTTTTAAATAAAATATGAGCTTCCTTCAGCATATGTTAGAAACAAATCTATTGCTGAGACACGCCATTCTATCCAAAAAACTTCTCTGCTTTAACTTGCATCAGAGACAAGATTTATAGATACTGAAAATAACTCACTGAACTGACATCTTTCAGGATTACATGATTTACAGAGTCAAAATTAAAAAACCCATTTGCTAAAAATAAGCTAAATGATCTTTTTTATACTTTAATTATGAAAAGTGGAGAAAATTAACTTTCATTTAACACACTTGACTATTTGCCAGACTATTATTTCTCCTGTTGTTAGTTCACCTCCGAATCACATTTCCCATAACAAAGCATTTGGTTGACTTTAAAATTAAATTAATACATTTATTTATGAAGTTTAATTGTCATGCTGAAAACACTGAAATTCCCATTGACGGCAAAAACTGTCATTCTCCAATACAAAAAAAACAGTTTTAACTAAATCGGAAGACAAAGAAAATCATTGAGATAAAATCATTTTGCGTAAGTTGAGAGCCTGGTTCAGTATGTTTAAGGAGGAACTCTTAATGCTGTTACTTTCAGGTTTGCTCACCAGAAGAGAAAACTTAACTGTCTGAAATATGCATTTTCTCTATTTCTATTAGACATAAGAAGTGAGAGAAGAGAAGGTGGCTGAAGGCTGTGACTATACAGAGTGAGTGAAAAATAGCTAAGCCTTTCTGGTCTTTTGAATAGAATTGAGTTAAATGTTTCCATAAATATTTTCTAACAACATTCAAAAAGAAAGGGGGCAAGAGGATCTCTGAAAACTCAGAAATATTTTATGTGTCAACTTTAATTCTTAATATTTTTCACTTTAAATTTTTTCTTATTTGTTTTTAAAAAGTTCTCAAATTCTAAAAGCATTTTTTCAACTTTTGAACTTCCACTGTTTTTAAATTCTGGGCCAACATTTGGAAACAAAAAAATTCATTCAAAACAGTTTTTGAATTTGTCATTTCTAGCATATTAAAAAAAATCAAGCTATTCACAAATCAGCCCTTAAACCAATCAGACAAATCTGGATTAAGTGTAAATCCAGTGATTAATTGCCAGTTTCACAATATATCTGAAGATATACCTGAACTTTCGTTTATCTTAGACTCCATCTTCTTACTGATTATCTGGGTACTCATGTTTAAAATCAACACTTTGTGCTTTGGTAGTATTGGGCTGTGTAACACTGCTTCAGTAGATCTTAAATACTTCTACCCATTAAAAGCTTACAAAAGCAGACAAAACTCCATTCAGACTCATAATCAGAAAATTAAATGAACTGGTCTGTCAGAAGAGCTATAGAGCAAAAATTTCAACCATGAGAATTGTTCACTATTGACAAAAAATCATATCCCAGTATTCTTTGTATATCAGGTCACAGAGTCACAGAATAGTTCCAGTTGGGAGACCTTTAAAGATCGTATTCCAACCAGGTCATACTATATCCCAGATGGCAGAAGAATACTGCCATATGGCTTTGGCATCTATAAAAACAGAGGGAATTTTAGAAGTCTTCACCTACTAACTTAATTCATCATCAAAACTTGGGTATTTGGAACTACAACTCATTCAGAGCACACAGGTGACAGAGCTGCACTCCAGAGAGAGACAGCTCTCAGCGCAGCCTGGTGCCCTGCTTAGCACAGCTCTCCATGTGCCAAAAGCTTCCCCAATGTCTGACTTTACCTGAACTTAGCTAAGCTCTGCCTTAAGCACACTGTTTTACCATGAGTCTTTCTTTTTTGCCTTCTCCTCACATCCCCACTCAGTGGCTGCTGACT